>JADLZN010011304.1:0-13530 GCA_018155175.1 Sinocyclocheilus anophthalmus
AAAACTCAATGCATTACCAGAAATTCTAAAAGAAGTTACGTCGGTCATAGAACAAGCTTGGAAACTTTCTGAAACCGAACGCAAGAAAATTATACGCCGCTTATACTTAAAGTGGCACCCTGACAAAAATGCAGAGAATCTTGATATCGCTACCGAAGTCTTTAAGCACCTACAAAATGAGATCAGCAGGATGGAGAAGCAAACACAGGCAGAGCAGACCACTGAAAGAGGATCAAGGAGACCTTTCTCTGCATCTTCCACTCGATTCCAGTCAGAGAAATTCTCATTTCAGCGATTTTACACATCATGGAACCAAGAAGCAACAAGCCATAAATCGGAAAAGCGGCAGTTCCGAGAACAATTTACTAGCTATGCAGGCACATCGCATTCAAATCGCTTCTTTGTACCACCGTCGTTTAAGTCCGTTGGGAACCCTGTAGAGGCACGCCGGTGGCTAAGGCAAGCAAGAGCCAATTTTTCCGCTGCAAGAAATGATCTTCATAAAAATGCCAATGAATGGGTATGTTTCAAATGCTACCTGGCAACAAAGCTTGCATTAATCGCTGCAGATTATGCAGTGAGAGGAAAATCAGACAAAGATGTGAAGCCCACAGCACTTGCACAAAAGGTAGAGGAGTACAACACCCAGCTAACAGGGTTGGCCAAGGATGTACACATCCTCGAGGGTTATGGTGTGGACAGCCTGAGAACTCGCTACCCTGACCTTTTACCCTTCCCCCAGATTCCTAACGACAGATATACTTCAGAAGTAGCAATGAGAGTAATGGAATGTACAGCTCGGATAATCATCAAACTTGAGACATTTGTCCAGCAAAAAATCTGAATGTCAGCATTAAACAATGCAAAACTCTAACAATTGAATTAACAAAGCGTTTTACAAAATTATGTATCTCGCTGGCATTTTATTTTAAATGTGCCACCTCTGATGCTGTGACACATGCTTATAATTGCGTACATATCTGCTCCATTTCTCTGAAAGGTTGCCCGAGTCTAAAGAAAAAATGTACGCTATTTAACATGCAGCAGTGTACATAATGTTAAAAAATATAGCAATACCTTTTATTATTTTAAATACATTTATTGTTGTTCCTTTGTACATAATGAATACCAATGCTGCTTTTTTAAAAATCTTTTTTAGAAATTTATTTTTCCTGCCATAGTCATTAAGTTGACGGTATTGTGATTTAATAGCATGAGTTGCACTGCACTTTTATGTAATTGAGTGATTGCAGAAATTTGAATGAATGAATCATGTGCAATCCAGCAACGACAGGCAAATCAGCTCATGGTTTCTTAATGGGATCTATATCAATCATGTGCCAGTAGCTCATTCTGAAATAAAAACGGCAGGTTATAATGTTCATACACCGTTTTATCAGCTGGCAAATGGTAATTGGTAATTGACATGCTCCTGTCACTGTATATGTAATACTGTGCATAACCTGAACATTAAACAGTGAAAATAAAAATATTTGAAAGACTTTAAATTACATCTTGAAGATGTAATATGACAGCAGGTTCATAAGTGTTTACCAGTGCAATTACTGTATCTGTCTGGTTGCAAGAATGACATTTATTTCATATTTCACAATCAACTTTATCGCAACTGAACTATACATGTATACATTGTTGGCTTGGGGCTTAACAGAGCACTTTTTATTTCCCATACAAGGATACTGGTGGGTGTAGTTTTAGCACATATTACTATTTAAAAATATAACAAGTGACATTTTCTCTTGAAATTTCACCTGTCAGTTAATTGACATCTACACATCACACAACATTCGTAATTCCTCAGAAACACATCGATTAAATATGCATTTTCTATTATTCATAATGGGAACCTCTTGTCTTCTACTGCTGAGATTTTTTGCATGAAGTTCTCTGAAATTTGTGTAAGAGCGAGGAACATAGATACTCATATGGTGCTCAATGTCAATGATGTTTTTTCATCCATTCCCTTTGTTTAACTGCGAGAGACTAAAATTAAACACTGGCTACTGTATTGTTTGGACAAATATATTTTGTCATTTGTTTCAATCTCATAATGTCATATTACAGCTCTGTAAGTTTGAGACCCACTGACAGTGGCTCTTATTTTTATTCTTAATTTTAATTCTTAAAAATATCCTCTGAATCCACTGTTCAGTCATATAGTATCAGGTAATAATGGCACAACATATACCGTTTATTGCACACAAAATTTTCCCTTAAGTTTAATGATTTTTTTTATTATTATTAATTATCATGTCAACTCATGCCAAAACACTGAATGTGGAAAAACCCAATTTACAGTTGTTCATACATCCTTTATAGTTAAACTATAATATCATTCAAATGTCGGTATTGTAATTATTTACTTTACATATGTAAACCTCAAAATATGAGATTTCCCATTGAAGAAATCTACAGCAACCAAAATATAATATACAACTGATGAATAAATGTGAAGATTCCCAACCAATACCGTATATACAAACATAATCACTCTCAGCATTTTCAAACAGAACATATGCAAAACAATTCTGAGACAACACACACATCCCAAAGTTTCAAGCTGCCATAAGGTAAATTATACCATTTTGATACTTACATTATTTCATATACATTTATATTAAATAAATGGAGATGCCTAATTTGATATCAAACCAAGAGCACTTTATATCTTACAGTAGTTTTATTTTTTACTAGATCAATTATGTGGTTACTCTCAATACCCCAGCTGTTTTGGCACTAACACATAGATTTTGCCATTTGACAAAAATGAGAGACATTTGGATTAGATTAGATTGCAATGCTTAACAGAAGAATTCAAAGCTACTGCTTCAGGATTGTGGGTAGTGCAGTTCTTCAGACAGAAATGTATTATTACGCATAACTTAATAAAAAAAAAGTTGTAATTAAACTGATTTCAGAAGTATATATCATAACCCTCAGAGAAGCACATAAGTGTTTTATTTGTAATAATTTCTCTATTAATGAGCGCATCTTTAAACAATAACTAGCTGATATGCATCACACTGAATTTGGGTATTTATTGCACCTCAAAATTATATTGCTTAGGATGTCAGCTGTTTACCAGCCCCTTTATTGCCCAGCCTAATTTTTAACAATGTGTATACAAAAAAAAAGGAGAAAAATAAAGTACAGTCTACTACACAACCCGATCTCATAAGAAAATGTAACTATTTTACAAGGCGATTTTGTATGAATTCATACATAGACATATTTAAAAAATAATAATAATCATAAGGTCCTCACCCTTAAACCACGAAAACGTCAGGGGGAGTAGGCAGATTGTATGGGAAACATAAAATTATAAGAATTTATTAGGTTTGAATTCTAACCACCCCTCCCCAAACACAAACAGAAATAGTAACAAATTGCATGGTTGTGTGTGTTGTATCTACTGCATATTTTCATCTTCCCTATCATGATACACCCCAACCAAATAGATGAATGTCACCTCTGATCTCAGTACCATGTTAATACCTAATGTGATGGTTTTTTTTTAACCTTGCCCAATACAATGTAACAACACAATGTGTTTCTAGTGTAGGCGTTAAGGACAGAAGGTCATTCAGCAGTCCTGGCGCTCGCTGCAGGTCGAAGAGACACCAGCTCTGGAGATGAAGAGCTTACCGCTGGGACAAACGCACACTTCATATGTGTTGTACATTCCCTGAGAGTCACCTGACGTTCTGGCTTCTCCCACAGGTAACGTCGGCAGACGAACACTTTCAGCATCTAAAATCAACTGAAACACAACCGAAAACCTTACTATTGAGGTATTTAATGAAAGGTTAGGCCACACTTTATTTTAAGGTGTCCTTGTTACACGTTACATGTACTTACTATTATAATAACAAAAATATTCATAATTACATGCATTAACCCTAACCGATAGTAAGTCATGTATTATTTTAAATAATTTACTCAGGCCTTAAATGTATACTTACACTGTAACAGGGACACCTTAAAACAAAGTGTAACCAAAGTTTACTAAGTTTATAAGATTACTATCATTGTCATATTACGTAATTACATAAGAAATAATAAACAGATTTTCACTAGTCTATTGATATATTAGAAGACACCAGGAGTCTTTGTTTTCAATAGAGTTCAGAAATATACATATAAGGATGCGTCTTGGACTGTGCTCAAATGGTTAAAACACCAATTTCTACAATCCAGAGTCAACATTCTTCAAAATGTATTTTTCTGTCAGGACCACTATTGTCAAAATGATAGATACTAGCATAAAGTTTGGTTTGGCGGTATGGTTCTGTTCTGGGCAAAAACCTCCCTGCCCATCCATGCAGCCTGTCATGAATGAGCAGGGAGAGCAGCAATAATAACCCCCCTAGGGTTAAGAGAACAGAACAAGGCAGATATCATTAATGTACTTAATGATATTTAAGTGTAACACTTTATTCAAGATAAAGGAGTCTGATTAGCAAAGAATATCAGAAATCCAAGTCCTGACTGTGGCGAAAGGAGGAGCTGGGGATGGAGGAGGGTAATTTGCTCCTGAGCAAGCTGAAAAATACTGAATAGAGCTTATATAGGAATGCCGCGATAGGTGTCGTATTCCTATAGGTAGATGTGATCAGCTGAGAATCAGCTGATGCAAGCTTGACTCACGTGACCTGCCAGAACTAACACTAACGCTTAATTTATGCCAGCTCATGGATTGGTGATTTTAGCTCCATACCTAATCAAATGCTCATGATAAAAATCTAAAGCTTTCAGGATTGCTTACCAGTCCTGCAGTTGAGTGTAGCTGAATATCAAAGTGTGCTGTCACGTCAACATTTCCAGCCAAGGCTTTGACATGAACGCCTTTTGGGGCATCCATGCTGAGAGAGCGTGTTGGAGACTCTAGTCTTAAAAGATAGGGAATGCTTAGTTAGCACTTTGCAGTGCATCATTTGGACACAAGATGGCCACAAGATACTCTCAAATTCAACAGTTTGATTCATAGAAACAGAGGAATCTGCATGACTGTGGGCATTACATTTACTTGTGAAAGACATTTTTAAAGCAGAAAAAAATTAAGCCTTTGTTGAGAACCAGATGCCTTGGTAACTCGGGTCATCACACATCACAGCTGGTTAATCCCCTGCTGGAAACTTCTATAAAAGTTATTTAGGTCATATAATCAGTACCGCCATTACTTTTAATGAGCTGACCTTATAAAACAAGAATGTTTTTGAGAAAAAACAAAGCAGATAAAATGCAGAGTTAAAAATGAAGCTATGTAGCAAACGCCGGCAATTAGTTTAACCGCCAAAACTGCTGTATCGGAAGTGAAAAAGTTAATAATACAGTACTTACTTTAGCTCTTTGTTAAGTACTGCTTTGACCATTGGAGTCCTGACAGAATGCTCAAAGATAGCACCTTCTGGACCTGTCCAAACACCAGAAAACTTACAACTATACAAAGGAAGTGGACAAATCATTCAGGATTGAGGGTGATATCCATATAATCACATCGTTGCATTTATTTGCTAAAATAAAGATTTCGAAATAATTAATTATTATATTGTCTAACCTCTTACTTTCCACTGTATTAAGCTTTGTATGTATTAAAGCATACAATGCAATACATGTATTTTTCAGTTAAAATCAGGTGCTGCCACAAATACTACATTCATGATTAATCAATGTACATAGTTATGTATTATAATATATTAAATAAGGTATATTATTTTTGCAATTTGAGAATTGGCATGGAAATGTTCTAAATTGTAATAAATAATACGAAATGACCTAAATGTCCTGAAACAGGCTTTATTCTTTAAATAAAATATAATTTGTTCTTCTTTTGGGGGGTGAAATACGATTTAATTCATGATTAATCTATAAGCAATGTACAGAGTTATATATTATTTTTGCAATATGAGAATTGGCATGGAAATGTGCTAAATTGTAATAAAAATGCTAATAATACTAAATAACCAAAACGTCCTGGAACAGGCTTCATTCTTTAAAAAAATATTATGTGTTCTTTTTGGGGCGAAATATGATTGAATAAAAACGCTGTTGACAGGTATGAGATTCATCTATGCATTACAAAAATCAAAATAGCTCTAGGCTAGTTTAGATAAAGTATTAATATTTAATCTAGTGTGTAAAGCCATTGTGCATCATGGGATACCAGGCATGTGTTGTTATGGCTGGATCTGTTGTTTACAAAATCTCAGTATTTAACCAGTTAATTAATGGGGCTGTTTCATATGTTAGAATATACTTACTATTCTCTTCATATTTTTCTTAAATCTTTTTGCATTAATATTTGAACACAGTAAAGTGCAACATTGTAAACAATGTACTTCCTAACACTATAACAGCACTAATAATACAACAGAGCATTTCCTTTTCTTTTTTTTAATGCAGGTCTATTTCTAAGCTCACCTGTTACACGGAGCTTGCCTTTTCCCACAACGGCTCCATTTACATCTGCATAAAATAAATTTTCATCATGGTTGGAACTGATATTAAAGTGTTGGCCAAAACCCTCGGCCTGACTGGGACCTATTGAGAATAGAAATAAATGAGGAGAGAATATATATATTCAAACAGAATATTGATAAAACAGACTATATTTATTCTCATAAAATTTCCAGTTTCACTTTCATATCCAGTTGTTCAGTTTTATGTTTCCGCTGGGCTCTTAGCTCATGCATTTTCTGTGTGACCCATTTGATTCACCCTGTAAAGCCTGACATATTGGATAATGGTAATGGAATGATAATGGAACCCTACAGTGGCCCAGTAGTGCACAACACAACAGAAACAAGCCACAACACAATGAAATCAGCACAGCACAACAGAAAAAGCCTCAACACAATGAAATCAGCACAGCACAACAGAAAAAGCCTCAACACAATGAAATCAGCACAGCACAACAGAAACAAGCCGCAACACAACAGAAACAAGTCGAAACACAACAGAAACAAGCCGCAATGCAACGGAAACAAGCCACAACATCAAAATTAGCACAACACAAAAGAAACAAGCCACAACACAACGGAAACAAGAAGCAACACAACGTAATTAGCACAACACAACAGAAACAAGTCGCAACACAACGGAAACAAGCCGCAACACAACGGAAACAAGCCGCAACACAATTAAATTAGCACAACACAACGGAAACAAGCCACAACCCAATGAAATCAGAGCACAGCCACAGAAACAAGTCACAACACAACGTAAACAAGACACAAGACAAGTGAAACAAGCCGCAATACAACGGAAACAAGTCACAACACAAGGGAAACAATCCGCAACACAACGGAAACAAGCAGCAACACAAATCACACGTCGAAATTAGCACAACACAACATAAACAAGTCGCAACACAACGGAAACAAGCCTCAACACAATGGAATTAGCACAACACAACAGAAACAATTCGCAACACAACGGAAACAAGCCGCAATTGCAACTGAAAACAAGCCACAACATCAAAGTAGCACAACACAAAGGAAACAACCACACACAACAGAAACGATGCAACCCAACGTAATTATCACAACACAACAGAAAACAAGTCGTAACACAGGGAAACAGTGCAGTCTGTTTTCTATGAGGCACAAAGTACGATTAAATTTTTGCTGTAATGTAAATCAGAGAGTTTTCTTTCGATTCACATGTATGATTAAGGATTGGGAATTGTCATTCGTGCCGTGGTAATCCACAAGGAAAGACACCCGATTCGGAATGAGCAATCAACACAAACTAAGAAAATGACAGAGCACTACCAACAACCAAATAACATAACTTCAACACAAGACAAAAGAAACAGCAAGATACTCGGGTTTAATACACAGAGGATGAGCCTACCCGAATGGGGGAACAGAGAGGATTATCAAAAACCACTGTACCCAAGAAACATGACTGTGACTGATATATTAAAACGCTTATTGTTAGCCTGACACAGACAAAGTGTTCTGCATTAGCATGCGGTTCGGCCGAGAGAGAGCCACTCTCACATGCTCTGCTAATTATGTCTGAGGTTCATTGGCAGTTCAGACTCAGCTATCCAGAGATCAAGTGTTAGAGCGTTATAATCTCCACCTCCACTCAAACAGCTTTAAGAGCACATTCTCGAGGGAGACCCAGAAGATTGTTCTCCATTTTGTGCAACCATCAACAGCTTTAATCATGCATATTAGTTGTCCAATAATTTAAACGTCATCTAATCCCGTAAAAACCTAGTGAAAGCAAAGCCAGTCCTCACTCCTAATTGTACCCCAGTGGATAGCAGTGGGATTCAGATTATAAGGCTTTTGGAAAGAAGAAGAAAAATATGACCCACTGGGAATTGGTCAAATTGATAAAGTCATTGGAACAGCTGGATAAATAAATGATTATCATTTAACCCTGTACTGCCTGACATACTGTATAACAAATAGTCTGATTTTTTTTTATTATAAAAAAAAAGTTTATTTATCAATTGTAAACAAAATATTTAAAAAATAATGGTACCACTTTAGATTAGTTAGACAGGTAGTTGTTAAATTTAGAGTATTTGGTAGGGTGACGGAAATCTAAAAATGGTCATGTATACTAGACATGCTTAATATGTGCTTTATAATACTAATACCAGGAATATGCTATTAATATGCTGCTACTAACCCACTAGTTAATAGTGAGAATTTGTCCTTAAATTAAAACGTTACCAAAAAAATATTTTAAAAAAATGCATGCATGCATAGAATAATTATTGATACATCAGGTTTTTATGGCTTATATAGTAAGATATAGTGAGAATATGGAGCTAATGAGGAGGAACTAACAGCTCTAACAGCTAACAGCTTTTTTCAAGTTTTCATCTTGAAATATGACTTATAATTTTAAAGTTATGTTTATTTTATGAAAATCAGTAAAGAATCACTCACATGAACCGTCACACTGAATGTGGACGCTTGTCCAATTATACGAAAGAGTGTTTGACTTGTAAAAAACGTCTCAACCAACCACAGAAGGCTTGGAGTAGATTGTGTCCAAATATGTACCAAATATGATGCTGTAGACTTTATAGGTTTAAGAATGGAGGCTCTTTGTTTGTCTTGCCAGGGAAGCTAAGAATGCTTTGAGAAAGAGTCTCAGGCCGTGTGTGCGAGGCAGGTTTGCTTATCTGCTCCTGACCCCCGCACTTCCGAGCGGAGCGGTAGAAAGTCACAGAGACATGGCCTCAGCAAACACTCGGCTTCCTCTCCTTCCCGGGAACGCCGCTCTCCATCTAGCTCTCTGTGTTTTCTTAAGGAAATAATTAAAACAAGGACGGAGCTATTCCAGCCAAAGCCCTCCGAAGGAAATCTCAGCGATATCCCCCCTCCACCGCGGCTCCGTGCTTTGTTTTATGTGCTTGTAATCCGCGGCATTCGGGGGAATATATATCTCACCGTGAGCTAAGCCCTATGATGAACAGTCTGGGCAGTCATTGTTCAAACAAACATTGTTGTTTCTTCTTCCCCTCGGTTTTCCTTGTCCTTCTGCTCGTGGAGGTTTTGTGTGCTGGACTCACACTCAGGCCAGACGCCTCAAAGAGTCCCAGAAGAGAAACACATCAAGCAGCAGATAACAACTTGAGGTTATTGTGTAGGAGCGAGTGGGGGTAAGATGTGTCAGAGGGGCAAATGCATTGAAACCCGAAACTCATTCATTCATTCAATCATTCATTATTCTGAGATATTTTTTTTTGTAACCTTTAACTTACATTTTCAACAACTCCCGAATCTCATTTATTTTTCTAAATACAACTAAAATATTAATCTAAAAATATTAATAACCTAAAATATTCACCAATAATTAAACTTGGCAAATATGATAATCGGACCACTTATGCTGACACGTTTTGTTGGATTAGACATAATAGTGATCCTCTTTGTCCTTTGCTTAGAGGACAGCGTAGTTCAAGGCCCAAACATTTCAATTCTGTACTTCACCCAAAAATGACAATTCTGTCATCGTTTAGCCACCTTTGAGTGTTTGTAAACCCGAACGTCTTCTTTGCTGTTCTAGTAAATAAAAGAAAAAAGAAAAAAGGAGGATATTGTGCTTAGTTCCATTCACATTTAACACGATTTCAAGTCAATAGTAGAATATTTTTTATTTTTTTAAATAAAAACACATTTCTTGAAATTCTTGAAACAATTTAAAGTCAATAACAGATTCCACCAAAGATTAAAAAAATAGCACTTTTTTCACTTTATGAGAATAAAGAAGATTGCTAGTATCTCGGCATGTCATCCTCTTATTTGGATGCATAGCAAACACATTTCAATTTGTGAATTCTTTGGTGGATTCCAGTAAATAAAACAGTCATACAAGGTTTGGAATGGCATGACGGGGTGCAAATTATGGTGCACTGTCCCTTTCAGTGTCCACTATACGGTTAAATTTGTATTATTTCCAATGATCTAATGCTCTGTTCTTTGCGTATTTGCACTATTTAAGCACTAAATAGGTTGTTTCATGTGCTATTGTCCAAAAGCATTAAGGAATGTTTTTACGTTTTATTGTATCATGTCAGACATCTGATGGAGAAAGTTTGGGTCAGTTGCAAAGGCCCATTATCACCCTTCACACACAGCTGCAGATCAGAGTCTTTAATGCATTCAGTGGCCTGGCAATAATACTCCACTCGGCGTTCACAGCAATTGACCCATTAGGTCCAACTGTTTTTATAAACTTTTGAAACGTGGCCAATTTCTATACTGCAGGGGCTTTTCGCTGGGCTCGGGGTAGTCACGGTCAGTGCGTGCCTGTGGTCTTCATTAAACGGCCGGGCGTTAAAGGTACAGCGCGGAGCCTCTAGAGCAAGCGATAACCACGCCTGAGCGACCCTGCTTTCACAGAGACCGCGAAACCATCGCCTCGTGAACCCTGACCCACACCCTTCTGCAGCACTGAATGCTGGGAGATTTATGGAATCAGAGAGTGCGAATCACAGCGAGATTGTAAAAGGCAGTTGTGGGCTTTTATAGAAGCTGTGGACCAGAGAGGAGGACAGGGTTCAGTGTCACACACTGTGACATACAATGCTTTGGATTACATTACTGATCAATCACTCTGCACAAGCTTCAGTCTGTATGAGTGTGGACAGGTGAAATAACAGGAGAAGTCACAAAGTCCATTTGAACCCTTGCCACATTAACCGTAGTTACCGCAAAAGTACCATAGATAATGTTTATGTTACTACTGTAACTAGGGTGATCAGACGTCTCTATAAAGACTTTTCTACAAAGTTGCTATTCTGATTTTTATGTTTCCCAAATTGTGAGAATTGTGAGATTTACCTTCAGAGTTTTGAATCAGAATCTCAGAATCAGAATCTTCAGATAAGAAGTCATATTCATATATAGATATATATATGTTTTACCCTGTGCGAAACAAGCTTTCATTGGTGACAATACAGCCTATATGAATAAATCCACAAATATAGCTAAACATTCACACTTTGCAACACTTACATTTGCTAAAAGTTCATAGTTTGTGCTCAAAATGAGCAAAATAATAAGCCTAATTATGGAGAGTAAAGATTAAATCACAAACATAAAATAACATTCGAAAAGTGAATTACTGTAAACAATATATTCACAGTTTGTGAAAACTAAAATATTAAATACAGATAGACAAAGGTCAAATTATTTGTTAAATACGGTTACACGTATCATATGTTCTCACATTTATTGTTTTATTTGTGTAATGTGTTTCTTTGTAACGTCATATTTTTGATCTATTTGCTGTTTGCAGTGGTTACATTTACATTTAGTCATTTCAGAAACCTGGTGACCTTACAGTAAACCCATGTATATATTTATATGTAATCTGAGATTACTAATCTCCTTCAAGCAGTGTAAGGGGCCATTAACACAGGGCATATTCTCATTAAAAATAGCTATACAGAGCGCAAGGGAATCAAACAGAAGGCATGTTTATAGATGAATGAACTCCTATACTCCACTGCTAATATAATCACACAATACACTTTTGAAAACAACATTGATCTGCTGTACCATAGTTGCATGTAAAAAGTTTATTAGTTCTCTTTTAGTTTTGCTGATGTGCCTTTAAATCGTAATAAATCTCAACTCTCACTGTAGTATGTTATTAGTAGTATCAATTGTATGTGTATAAGTTATTTAGCTACACGTACACATCATATTTGTGACCGTGGAGCACAAAACCAGTAAGTAGTGCATGGTAAATTTGTAGCAATAGCCAACAATACATTGCATGGGTCAAAATTATAGATTTTTTATCTTTTATGCCAAAAATCATTAGGATATTAAGTAAAGATCATGATCCATGAAGATATTTTTGTAAATTTCCTACCGTAAATACAGTAATATGCATTGCTATGAACTTTTTTTGCACCCTCAGATTCCAGATTTTCAAATAGTTGCATCTCTACCAAATATTGTCCTATCCTAACAAACCATGCATCAATGGAGAGATTATTATTCTTATATATTGATGCATAAATCTCAATTTCAAAATATTGACCCTTATGACTGGTTTTGTGGTCACCTTTTAGTTTGCAGGTAGATGTATTGTTTTCTGCAGCCAGAATGTGAGATTTACAGTCTGTCCGCTGTCATTTTGTGTTGCTTTCTCGCCCTCACTGCGTCAGCTCGTTTTAAATGTTTCCCTGCTCATCTCCTGGCATGTCGGCCTGAGTGACTACAGTAATAACAACCCCGCTCGTGCCCTGCCGAGCCCACCACTGTCCCGGGACAGGAGATTAAAGTGAAATACTGAGTCTGGGGCCTGCTAACACACTCTCCTGTGGCAATAAAACAACGCTAACCTGACTGTCATCTTTACAGCCTGTACGGCCATTAAGGGGAGTTTCTGTGTTGGCAGTGTATGAGGTTTACCTCACAATGAGATCAGAACGAGAGGAATAATGCGGAGCAGAAAAGCGCTCAGCTGTAAGAGTCATAAAACATCGCTGGCTCGGGTCAAACCCCCCGTCAGTCAGTGAAGTGCATTATGTGATACGGCACGAGAATGGCTGCAGAGCAGAGTTTTGGAGAAGTGAGCTTCTGCTGCTTTCTGATATTAATTGTCTCTAAAGTCTTTCAAAATATTCCTTCTTAAAAAGTGGTTAATGCTTTTACTTTTTAAACGTAATTGCATAAGTCATTTCCATACACCTTGAATACATGTGTATACATCTTAATCGTTATTTTCTGAAATAATTTCCAGATTGTTTTATACGAAATCATGATTTTTTTAAATGTGTTTTTTTAAAACATTTTACAACCTGAACTAAACTTATTGCAAAGACACAAGTTTTCTGATATTTAAAGAGACTTATTAAACTTTACTTATCAATGATATTATATTTTATTTTATTATTGTATTATCTATCTATCTATCTATCTATCTGCTATCATCTATCTATCGATCTATCTATCTATCGATCTATCTATCCATCTATCTATCCATCCATCCATCCAGCCATCCATCCATCCATCCATCCACCCC
>JADLZN010011304.1:18209-40858 GCA_018155175.1 Sinocyclocheilus anophthalmus
TAAAGTCGCACTGTGACTTTCAAAATGACAGTTACAAGAATCAAAGAGGCAACTGCGATATTTAACATTGTGGGATGTAGTCGCATTTGTGAGAAACATAATCACAGTTGCAATAGTCACATTGTCACAAAAAAATCACATTGAGAGATTTTAAATGCCAACTAAAAGTCACTATTAAAAGATATCTTTTGTGCAAACTAATGTTTCAATTTACAAGAAAGTCACATTTTGAGATTTGAAATACCGTTGCTCAAAACATCTATAAAAATAGCTCAAAATAAAAATGGTGGCATATAATGAGGGTATAGAGTTAAAAGTGAATAAGCACTTAGACTAAACTCAGATTGTTCAGTCTTGTAGAGAATTGAAGAAGAGAAGTTTTCGTGTTCCCTGACATTTGACTGATGTTTGTAAATCTAAGCACAATTTGTGACATTACTGAGATCTCGACATAAGGGGATGTGGGATTACTAGGGAGAAACGTCTGAGAAACAGGAAACTTTGCTCTTCATTCTGTCTCACTGCAGTCTAGGAGAAACAATGGAGATATTAAAAAGAGATCTATCTTTCCTACGGGTAAAGCACAAGCTGATTTTTTAAACTGAATGTGTGCAGCAAAATACCTATCACGATAAGCTTACCCCTCCCCGCGCCTCACTATGCAAATCATTGTTTGCCGTGTAGGGCTGTTTCCCACATCCAACTCTTCACAATAAGCAGTTTCAACCACATAAATTATCCAGCAAATAAATGCAATCCATAACACTGCTGAGTCTGACTTAGTCAAAATAAGCACAATCATTTCACTTGCGTTTGTAAATGCACTGCTCTCGCCTCGAGCGCTTTGAACCGCACTGTCTTGGGAACGGAGTAACGGCTGACTTACACACAGTGCAGTGCCCTTTCCTCTTCACTGGCTGCTGTGTCTGCTCGCTGGGGAAGCTGGTTCTGTTCAGACTAGGGCTAGTGGAGGTGGCGGAGAGAGCTTAATAAGGGAGATGGAGGAGATGCTAAAAGAGAGCAATGACTTTAATTAGTCGGCTAATAAGCTTTTTAATGTGCCGGCAGTGGAGCCCCGTGCCTAACGGTCGAGTGTGTACGGGTGCGCGTGTGGGCACGTCATGCCTCTGCGTGACGCTGCATGCTGATGGCCTGTGTATGATTCATTTATTTTTGCATCTGTATGCACGAGTAGCCCTGGCCAGGCTGTTGACATGCCATGATCCAATCTCCAGAGACAGCTGTGTGTCTGCGTGCGTGATTACTGTTCTCATTTGAATGAGAAGCTTCTCTTTAGGTTTTTTTTTTCATGCATCACACACTGTGTAACCACTTAAATACAAAAATTCAGATTTTTTAAAGAAATTGTGCAATCCGTTAAGACAGGTGTTCTTGCAGATAAGATGTAAATGAATGCAATTCTGAACAGGAATTGTGGAAAAAGGAACAATATAACATTTTGTCTAGACTAGCCTTCACTATTAATTTAATGTTCATAAATTACACTGGTGCCAAACCAACTCAAAAGCCTCTTCTCTTGGTATTGATGAGTCACAGCACCCACTGGAAAGTTCATTGAATCAGAATTGCATATTTATTTGCCAGGTCGGTTTGCACTTCCGAGAATCTGACTTCTTGAGCTGCTCCCGGGGTAAAACTGAGAAAAGCGCTCAGTCATCCAGCTCTCAGCACACAATAAATATAGAAGCTATACAGCGTGGAGGTGCAGAGTCGAAAGCGTACCATAATGTGTTAATTAATCCAACATCAAGGTCATGGGTTCGATTCCCAGGGAATGCATGAACTGATAAAATATATGCTTTGAATGCAGTGTAAGTCACTTTGCATAAAAGCATCTACCTGATATCAAATATCGGTATATAGAAAATAGTCGGTGTTGATACAATCAAGTATTTCATTGTTTTAAGTTCAGTAATGCTATCATAAGTGTAGTTCAGGTTTATATGACCGACACTGCTTGAGAGAAGAAACGTCTGGCCAAATCATCATTGTATGAGGATCCCAGGTAACAAACATATGAGCGTTTTGCTAAAGTTCCCATGAAGTTATGAAAACAATATTTCGAAATGTTCTCTGAATGTTCAAAATGTCAGTTTTTTTTTATTTTTTTAATGTTAAGTGAATGTTAAGAGAACATTCCATTTGATCATTTATCAAAACATTACGGAAACGTTACATTTGAATGATCTCTGAACATTCTGAAACAGTTTAGCTACATTGTTAAAAATGTTAGATAATTTTCCATCTAAGATATTTATCAGTGCTAACATTTTGAGAATCTGATTATATGGGATAAAGGCTACGTTTAGGTATTTATTTATTAAAAGTTAGCAGTTGGAGACATTTGGTGTACTGCAATATAAAAACGTTTTTATTATTATTATTAATTACTGGCTCAGCTAATGTAGGGAATTTTATATATTTTTTTACGTTTCTCACAGCACAGGACTGATTAAGTGAACTGAAAAAAAATCAGGTTAAAATTGTTTTTTAAAAAAAAGCTTAATGATAATAATCTTCATGTCTGTGTTATTTGTCTGTTTGAGGCAAAATGTCTTATTTTTTCATTCACATGATCTTGTTTGAGAAGACTTGCCTGCTTCCCGTTACTATGTTTCTCTTGTTGCCATCAAAAACATTGTTCCTCTGGCAGGAGGATGTGGCGTGAAGATACATGTGGAATAAAACAAACTGCAGAGCGCTTTCAAAAAGCACACATCCATTATTCAGTGCATTTGGCAATTTTTAGCAAACAAACGAAATCTCACAGATGGGGACTGATGAATTGAATGTTTTAGACAAACACCGGCTCTCTGCTGCTTTGATCCTATAGCATTCTCACAGAGTGCTTGACATTTTCCACGCAGAGCTAAATGGCTGTAATACATGGCTCCTCAGATATCCTCCGAACGCCTCTGTTCTCCTCCGTGCTTTCATGTATGCTGCAGCGCAAGGAATAGCAAACAAATTGTCGGCATGCATCTTCCTACAATGTCAGCATCCTTATATACCAGTAAACCAGCGCAGACTCGCAGCGTGAGACTATATAAGTCTTTGTCGTAGTGTTTTGGGGTGTTCGTGCGCAACAGCTGCCTCTTGCTCTCTGCTAAAGAGATACTAATTGGCTGTCTTTTGTCTCTGTGGCCCCTCCTGCTCACAGGGGCCCTGAAGATCTTGAAGATCTGTGGAACCGAGCCAGAAGCGTTAGCAGGCGAAGAGCCGTTCCTTCAGCTGTCAGACCGGCAGGTAAAAGGGGATTTTTCTTTGGCTTTTAATGAGTTAGTCGAAGCGTATTGAATCCCCATAACCCTCAGGCTTGAAGAAAAGATGATGAGAGCTTTGGCAGTCCAAGAAAAACAAAGCATGGAGAGACAAGACCTAGGACAAGATCTGAGGACAAGTGGAAGACTTCAGCCAGAAGAACCATCTACAACTCATCCAATTATTTTAATTTCACTTAAACAGCAGCACATAACACATAACTGATCCCAATATATCAGATCATGTGGTCGTATTGTGCTGCTTTAGCCAGGTTTTTATTTTAAAATAATTGTTATACAAGTGTTGATCAATTGTGGCATACTGTTGTCCCTTGTTTATTAAAATAAATGTAAAAATCATTGTTAGGTGAGGCTCTTGATACAATGGAAGAGAATGGCACCAATTTTCAGAGGGTTTTTGTTAAAACAGGATATAACTCAATATATATAACTGTATTGGATGCAACTCTACACAGAAAAGGTTAGTAAGTGATTATTCCACACTTAACATCGGCGTTGAAGTAAATCCATCACGAAAAACGAAAATTATACTTACTTGAAGTGAAATTATTGATTTTTAATGCACTACTGTAATGTGTTAAAAGTAAAAAGTCATGATCATTGAACCATGTTTTTTTATTAATTCTCGCCAGCACTAGTCATTTAGTCAGCACTAATAAGAAAGAATAGTGCAGACATTTAATATGTATCAATCTACAATTAGGCAAACGTTTTATTTTGTTACAAAAACATACACTATCAAAACATTAAAGTTCAGTACACTAAAATAAAGCAATAAGCCCCAAGAAGCCATGGTTTATAGTGAATAATGCCTGTCACCACGTACTCACTGGGCTATGCTTTTATAAACAGTTATTCCATAACGGAGTATCGGTTTCACAAAATAAAGATTAAATAAAGTGTACTGATATAATAAACACGTATTCTTCCACCAACATGGAGCTCCTCAGAAACAGTTGTGGTTGCTACAAAGTGGGTGCCGAGCCACACACAGACTCAACAAGGTGTGTTACTTTGTAGCGTCATTCACAACATTGGACACCGCGGCTCGCCAATCAAGAGTCAATCAACCTGAACTCTTCTGCTTTATAATATAAATTTACGTGTTAATAATTTAATTGTGCAAATGACTCGTTCGGTGCAATTTGTGAACCAAAAGAATCAGCTTGTTAATGAATCAGACATCGCGATTTCTTCAGTTCGAAATAACCGAAGGAACGATGTGTTTTCATCAGAGGTGTAAAGAGTACATAAAATCCATACTTGAGTAAAAGTACAGATACGTTACAGTGAAAATTACTCCACTACACGTTACAAGTCACCAATTCCAAAACAACTTGAGTAAAAGTCTTAGAGTATCTGATTTTAACAGTACTTAAGTATTTTACTTGTACTAAATATAGGCTCAGAGATGCACTAGTCAAAGAGACATGCCATTGATAAACTGTAACGTTGTGGAGAAGCTGCGTAAAACAGGCAAGGCCAGATCTATGTGCTGGTATTTCATGAAAAAACTAGAACAAACAATAAGGCAAAAACTGAAGGGAACAAAGAACAGCATGACTGGCAAACAGACAACCATTACATTCAACAACTCACAAGGAACTAAAGAAAAACTAGGGCTATATATACACACAGTACACACAAGCTTAACAAGATAAGACACACCTGGGGAGACTAATCAAGGGGAACCAATGAACGGACTACAAACTGACTACAAACACCACGGGAGACAGGAAGTGACATAAAATTCCAGGGCAAGGCACAGAGAGCATGAAACAAAAACAATAAAGAGTTGATTTGTGAGGAGAGCAAACACGTTTATTTTCTAAAACCAAAATAAAACAGAACCCCTCAAAATTACAAAACAAACAAACAAAAAACAATATCTTTCAAAAAGGTCTCTTCAGTATAATGATAAATAAAATAATGTTAAGTAAAATTAAAAAGCCGAATCCTTCTTGCAGTGGATGTGCTGGTTTAGGCCTCATTGCCAGCTTCATTAACGTCTTCTTCTTATATATAAAACACCTGTGATTCACAAGTACTTGCTAAGGAACTTGCATTCACATAATGTAGCCTTGTTGACAGGTTTGGGTGAGTAAGGGCAAAATGCAGTACTTGCAGTGATCTGTAGCAGGCAGTATCACGTCTTTTTTAGCAGAAATAAACTGCTGCAGAAAAAGCAAGTTGGCATGCAAAATGTAATGTTAACTGCACCACATCATTTCACTGTTAGGGGGTAAAGAGTACAGAGACCATTCATTCATGTAGTGAAGTAAAAGAGTAAAAGTTGCTTATATCTTTGATACTCAGTACAACTACAAAGTATCCGAATAGATACTCAAGTACAGTAACTAATTATGTTTACTCCAATACTTTACACCTCTGGTTTTCATGAAATGAAAGAGTGAAACGTACAGTATTATGCTTTAGAATGTGAAGTAATTCAATAGAAATGCTCTGATGAAGTACAGATACTTTAAAAAATATATTTAAGTACAGTAACAGAGTAAAAATACAGGTCAACAGCCCTGTTGTTTACAGCATGTCTTGTGGCTATTGAAACGCTCATGGATTCATGTTCATGCGTTTCCAAAGGTATTAACGTTGTAAATATAGCAAGGTGTGTTTTGTATTGTTTTAAATGATGAATGTACATTTACAACATGATACTCTGTTTTAAACAGGTTTACTTTACAGTGTGAGTGTTTCTAATACAAAGACTGAGGGAGAGATGATACATTTTACATTTACGATTCTCTTTTCTGACCAACTAAATCAATCTCTTTTTTTTTTTTCTTAATTTTGGAAAGTCATAGAAACGTTATTGTGGATTTCTTTTCTTTCTTTTTTGCTATTGTGACAAATGCAAATCTTTATGGCAAAGCATTATTTCTTGTAGTTTCCGTACCACTATACAAGTTTACCCAACAATGATGACTTCTGCTCCTGAGAACCCCAGAAATGTGATAAGGGTCCGTTGCAAATGACTCAATGTTTATCTAAGATACATTTTTGTTGCTAGTCAATATCATGCCAGAAATGCTGTCTATTAATCTTGTACTGAACCCAGAATATTCCTGTAAATCTGTCTGTGAACACCTGAGCCGTAGCTTCCATCTGTACGCTGTGAACGCAAGCTGTGTGAAGGAGGATCAGAGGCTGGCGTGATGAGCGCTAATTAAAAGGGCTTAGCACTGACGTCCCAAAGTAACTGAAAACAGCTTCTCGATAAGGCTAAGACTGCTCCTTTGCACTGGTCAAATAGTGTCAAAGGTCTTAAATTAAAATAAAATAGTATTTGCTTCAATGAAGAAAAATCAGCTTCACGAACACATAACCCTGCCCAGCAAATATCAAATATGAAAATAAAATTAATTATTAATGTAATTATATTTGCATATGGATCCAGGTTGAGTGAGGGTTAGGTCTTTGTGTAGCCTAAAGTAAATTATTATTATTTATTTTATTTTATTTTTTTATGCACATGACAATTTGGAGATTTGAACTATTTTGCTTCCATAACATGTCTTCTTTCATAGTGGAAAGAACACATTTAAAATACACATTGTTTTCTTACATTAGTAAGTCTCTCTGTATATTTTAATTAAAATGCATATCTTTAAACACTGTTTTCCCAAACTGATTTTTTTTTTTCATGGCACGGAGCATAAATAATCCACATAATCAGCCTTTCACACACACGAACTTTACAGTGTTAATTCCTACTATATTCTACGTGTTTACAGAAGATACGTCTCATATATCATTCACATTGAGTTATGTACATTTTATTCCTACCCTTTGGTGAAATTTTGTTATTTTATTTTATTTTATGTAATGTAATGTAATGTAATGTAATTTAATTTAATTTAATTTAATTTATGTAGTTTTTTATATATTTTTTTGTTACTGTTGCCAGTTTTTTCATTTATTTATTTCATATTTATTTATTTATTTATTTATTTATTATTTATTTTGTTAGGTGGTGATTAAAACAAAATCCCTTTACTGTACAAAATTATAACTATATTGTTCTGATCTGGAAATGTATGCAAATGAGTGCATATTTAATTAGCTTACATTAACTTAGTTTAGATATTTAAACATAACCTTTCGGAAAACCTGCGATGTCTTAATGTACTGCGATTAATCAGCTAACATATGGAGACAGCTACTGGATAAAACCTTTACCCTTTTCACCTGTGACGAAAAAGAGAGCTCTTATAGTAACAGAAGTGTATGTTTGTTTCTGATGCTATGTTTGGCATTGCTGCGTGACTTGTACAGGCGAGGGGATAGCAGTGCATGTTTGCACCGTGCCAGATCTCAACAGATTGCGTACTTGTTAACTCACTGTTTTACACATCTCTGTTCTTTGCATCTCTCCACACTTCCTCATGGGCCTGGTAAAGGATTATGGGATACGGTGAGTTGGGGCCATCTGGGGCTCCTCCAGCGAAGCGATCCACCCACACAGCCGGTCCCTCGTGAGCCAGAGAGATTGCACTCCTCCGCTTATTTTGTCTGACTTTCATAAACAAGTCCAGGGGTCAAATAATCTCTCTGTATATCTGTCTGCGACTCAAGCTGACTGCTTTTAATATTTAGACAGGCAGTAATGTTCCTTATACTGATCTGCCTACACCGTTAGCCTTTAAAATCCCTTGCGGAACTGCCAAGTTACTGTGTGGGCCAAAGTTTGGCTACCCTCAAAACAGTTTAATCATGTTTGCCTGCAGATTTGAGCTGTATTGGATGACTTTTGTGTTTATTTTAAGTCCCGTATCAGGCGCTAACAACCTATTTGTTAATGTCATCTTCCCACAAGGTGTGTGATGACGTCATAATACAGTGTCACGCTGTTTTGATAACCTCCGAACTCTGTCAGTATTAGAAAACAGCCGTTAACGGAAGAAAAGTCGCTGATTGAGACCTGATGCCGATGTAAGCATTCGTAGCTGTGCTGCGTTACACAGTTTTCCCACAAACACGGTTTCGTCATGAGACGTCTGTGCATAATATATTCAAAAAATCAAATCGGAGCAGTCGTTTATGAGAAATTATACTCAGGCGAAGCTGATCATTCTTTTTTGATCTCGGTCTAAATGATAAGTTTTAAAAAAGTCTCGCAATAAGAATAAACGTGAAAAAAGATAGAGTTTGAGTGATGCACAAATATCTGTGAATTGTTAATACTACAAGAGAGGAACTGATAAATATTTGGAAAAGAAGGCTAATGACAAATATACAGCAAATATATGGCAAGTGGGTAAAGATAAAATATTTTAAAGGAATATTCCTGGTTTTTGGCTTGTTCCAAAGGCATTTTAACGGGAAGTAAATGGGGCCAATTTTTAACATTATGTACATTAAAACATTAAAACTTTATTATTTAAGCATTTTAAGAGTATTTGTCATGGCAAAAATGCAAATGTATATTAATTTAATTGTACTTTTTTTTACATTTAATTTGACACTTGCCTACGGTGCATCTACACACCTGCCTGACACTATCTGTTAGTCACACTTTGTGGTGTGGTGTTGTTGGTTGTGTGTGTGTGTGTGTGTGGTTATTAAATAGTCCTGGAAGCGGGTCTGTCTGTATTACAGTTACACACCACACAGACAACTGCTGAAGGAGGCGGAGCACATATGGTGTCATACGGTTTAATTAACACTTTCTAATTACCCTTTCCTGCTCTGGCGGCTAAGACACCCTTCCTCCTCAATAGATCAATGCATCAGAGCCCAAAACTGTGTCTCCTATAGAGCTACAGTGCCCTCTAAAGGTTAAAAGAAGAGGAATATGATACTGCCCAGAAGACGAGACTGAAAAAGTTGTTTCTCATTCCCTCTGACACTACAAAGATAAAAACAACAACCTAACAGTGACTTACTGTAGTGAAAGCAAAAATATTGACTGTATGCATTCCTAGAGACCTCAATGATTCATGTGTAAAAAATGTTTTAAATACATAAAGTATGTATGTCAATTATAAGGGTTAATAATTGACATTTAGCTTTGTGCTTGAAGGAAAAGAATGTTGATGCATTTGGGGTTTTATTTGCTCCCTGCTGATAAAATGTAATAAAGAATTGGTTCCGAGTCTAAATTAAAGATTTAAATGGTCCAATATTTATAAATCTCAACCAATCAGAGTGAGACATCAGCCAAAGCTGGGAGATTCACTAGACTATCTCACGAGGTAATAATCACTGACATGGCAAACCTATCATTTTCAAAGCTTTTACAGACTGTCCAGCCTTCTGACCTCCAAAGTCCATCATGTCACATCCATGTGACTCTCTCTGAATCTATAACCCACACTTATGTCTCTATTAAAGCCTGAGAATGACGTCACTTCTAGCAGTGTGCGGTAATTAGCATTAGCGTGATTCCCATTGTCCTCGGCCTGTGCCATAGGTCAGGCAATGAGATGAGAACCAAATGCGTAAGAAGAGTCTGTGTCCTCATAAGGGAAATGCAGGTGCTAATTTATATGATCTGCACTCATTTACTTTCCCTTTAAAAGGCAAGGCAGCAGCACTTACAGTCACGTCTGTCTGGATTTTAAATAACCGAAGGGCTCCGTAAAAAGGAAGAGGTGTCATTGCAATTGAGACTGGAGGCTCGAAAATGAATGAGATCTTCATTTACAATACTCAAAAAGTGTCCAATTAAAATATTTTAAAAATTCTTGAAACAAGATCAGTTTACTTGAGAAGCACCGCATAAGAGAATGTTCTGAGAATGTAAAATCTGTAGTATGAGTGTATTTTGGCAGGTTTTAGGTAAAAACGTTAAAAATGAGAGAAAATCTACAAGAGTAAAAAAAATGTGTGTGTGTGTTTGTGTGTGTGTGTAAGAGAGAGACCCGAAAGAAAACTTTTTTCCTGACTTTTGTCTAAATATCACTTTTAGTTGGCTAAAAAAAAATCTAATACACTGCTTAAAAATAACCAATAAATTGTATGCTATAATATTTTTCCTATATTTTTATAATGACAATTTCATGATATGTTTCTATACCGTAATAAATGTTATGTCAATTAGCACAGCATTATTCATATACTTTATTTATTTATTACCTGGAATTGACTTATTTTTTACTACAGTAATGGCTGGATCCCTTTGTCCATATTAGGGATTTCCTGCAAGTCATAAGTCATTCCTTCTATGAGTCTGTTTTGGACTTTCTGCGCGAGAGCACCCTCCGGCTTCAAGTATGAATGAAACATACACTGCATGAGAGTGTTTAATGCTCCGTAATGTTCACATCGTCTCATTTTGGATATGAATAAATCGTCGGGTCATACATAGGCTATCTTTTCTCTTTGCGTTTAAATCTAGATTTATTTGCTAGTGGTTTTCCAAAATTACTAGCCACTCAGCATTTTCACCAGCCATAATTTTGTTGCTGGGAAATTACATTTTATATGATTCAAGCTGACTATTGCATAGTAAAATTTACTTAAATTGATTTCCAGGTCATTTTTGACCAATATCATGCAGTCTTTTTACTAACCAATTAATATTGCATAATTTTTCCTTTCAAATAGTTAAATATTTTACTAATAATTACGTTAATATAATGATACACTATAGGATCTTTCCTGCCTAATAAGTGAACACTGCATGGCATGTTAGATGCAAAGACAAATGTTATTGAGCTCACATGAGCGCCATGATGCATTAGTGCGAAATACAACTGCATAAATTAATGTTATGTTTAAATTACAATTTTAAAGGAAAAGCTTATTTTATATTATACTATATGAAATACTTTTAATAGAAAGTAAAACCCGCCAGCAGTTGGCAGCAGTGACTTAATGATTGAGTCATCGGAGCTCATTCATTTTCAAACGATTCATTCAGACGGCTGATTCATTCAAGAATTATGAATGGGTTACTGAATCATTGATTCGTTTGATACACTGAATCGTTTGGTAACGAAACACCGCGTGCCATTGCTCAGACATGCGCGACTAATGCTATCTTTGTTTGCAACTATTTTCATTAAATTGAGCACAAACAGTCAGCACTGACTGAGTCTAAAATGTAAGTCACTTAATATGAACTACTTGTTTGAACTCTTGCATAAAATCAATGTTAAATTTGCAGTCATACGGGTTTTCAGGGTAAACTGCACTCTTTTGGTCATGTCATGTTGTTTAACTAGGCTATATCATATGTTATAGTTATAAAAAATATTTTTTTATTGCAGTATGTTTCTTCAGTGTGCAGTTTTGATTTCTTCACGAGATTCTTTCTCGCACAGCTTTGCACGACCTTGTCACTGTTGGTACATCCACTATAAATTGCCGTTCGCACCAAATGTAATAAAATCAGAATCATTCTCGCTGAAATTTGATGATTCCCTAATTCGATTTTTTTATTTCCCCTTCAAAAAAGCTGCTTGTCCCGGACCAGCATTAATGTCGAGCTCTGTTACTGTATATAAAATTTAACCCGAGTGACCGTGTTACCGGGTGTTAATGTCAAGCCCTGATTATTAGATACCATCAATCACAGTTTGAGACGTGACCCTCTTTAATGGAGTTTAGGAAGAAATCATGGCATAGAAGAAATCCTGAACCCCACCAGAAACCCTGGAGCCAGACATATCTACCCAGTGCTCACAGACGATGGGTGAGGTTTGATTTCAAAGGCCGAATGATGGCAGAATATACATATGAAGGACTTTTTGTGTTGTCTCATGAATGTTATATTAAGTTTCAAATGGAGTTAAAATGGAAAATCACTGGTTACAGCAGTAATGTTTCATCTCATTAGCAGTGCATTTTTACAGGTTGAAGTCTAAGCTCTTCTGTGAGCAGCTAGTTGTTCATGGCAAAGAAATGAGAGCTGTAGAATCTCCAGTAACTGAAGTGATGGAGCATTGCTACAGAGGGAAAACTCGACACGTAATGTATTTACGTTGTCTTCTACGGAGAGGTGTCTCATTCTCTGTAACACTGCCCTTTTTTGTGTGAAAAACATTTCAGAGGCACAAGTTTGTTTTCTGAGAGGCTCCTTGTTGGGTTTGAGTTGAACTGATGAAAGCCTACAGTATGTTTGCTCGGTTCTACTTGCATTAGTTCAACTCAAGTGTGAGAGTTTGGTCTGGACAATCGGGTACGTCTTGGGTGTTATGCTGGGAAAGGATGAAACAAAGCATGAAATAAAGGAATCGTACAAAGAAACAAACACTTTGGGTGTAAAACACATCTCAATCCAGCAACAAATCTATTCATTATTTCCTTTCTAGTTCTCATACGGTCATAATTGTGTGTTTTTAAGTTAATGGTGGACCACTGCAAAGCTCTCAGACATCATCGTGGCGAACTGAAGACTACAGATTGGCAGTCGAGAAGGGGATAACCCAGCAGCTCTTGGATGAAAACAAGTCAACAGTGTCATTTAAGTGAGGCGTTAAATCGAAGTCTCGCCTTCGCCATGACAAACTGAAAAATGATTGCGAGTCAATTATTTTAACAGTTTGGCTTGGATAAGAATAACGCTGTATGGGAGGGACATTTGTTTTACCAACAGCAGGAGGAGGCTGAGACTTCTTTATTAAGATGTTTAGCCGGTTAGATCCCAAGACTTGTTCTTCTACGCCTTGCTTTCTCGGTTGCGAGCAAGCTAGGGGATGTTTTTGGAACCCCACGGGCTACGACATGTAAACGAGATAGTCGTCTCGCGTAAGCAATCGATTGTGTCGATTTCACCAGAAATACGGGAATGGAATCCGACAGGAATCGACTCGGCTCGCTCGAGTAGACGGTCTCTGCAATATCTTTATTTTCTCTCTGAAGAGCTGAACAAAGAAATAACAATAATGGAATGTCTAGCCAGAGCCGATTGCCAAGGATAACTGTAGCAGATGTCGGCGGAGGAATCTCACTCGTTCTGCCAGGCTCTTGGGAATTTCTCCAAGCGGAGAAGCCATCGGATCTGAAAGTAAAAGCGCAGCGGAGGATCAGACCAGGCGGTGAAAGCTTTTGTCTGAAACCAGCTGGCTCTAACAGGCCATGCTTTGGGTTCTGCTGTTGTATCTCAGGGTTGTAGGTAGTTTGGACTGCTGCGAGAGCGATGATGGGTGGACATGGATAAAAACTCGCAAAGCCAGGATCTTGATCTCGAGTCTGTATCAAGACCAACATATCTCCTGCAACAGATAGTCCATGGTTACGTTACGTAATCTAACCAGTTACATGAAGATTGTAAGGGTGCTTGAAATGACATTGGTTCTGTGACGGTGAACTAAGATATCTCTCTTAAAATTCACTTGCATATTGTAGCATAATACTAAGTATTTGGTAAATTCACCATGGCATGAATAATAACTTCAAAATGAATAATGAATGCCACCTAATACCAGAAAGAAACAGACTCAGACTGATTTTTTTTTTATCAAGCAACTCTAAATTACTGGTTCTGCCAAGCCAATAATCACATTATTGGCTATTGGCTTCGGAATATAAGTGTAATATATGTAGCCCATAAATGCATGCCTATGATATGATATGTCCTGTGCAACAAATGTTGGCATGTTAGAGCTCAAAGGCTATCCTTGAGAGGGTAATAAATAACATGATAGCTTTTAGCTACAAGAGGAACCATTATCCAAAAAAACTATACTTCCTTGGCCTGTATGCCAGAGCCTCAGATATTTGGGTCAAGAACTGTGGGAAGAGTGCAAGCAAATGCACCTTACCTCATGAGTCTCATGCTGCTTCTTTAAGCATTCTGTCATCCATAGTGAGAGACGGGTCAAGAGGAAAGTCTACAACTTCTAAACACGACTTTGGCATCTGTATGTTTACTTATCATCCTTACAGTTCTTGGCTCCAATGTCTCTTCTGAAGAGTTTCCAAAACATGTTCATTCCACCCTAACGGTTTGTCTCTTTCAAGCTAAACAGAGTAGCTAAAGTATATTTGTCATGTCCGTTTTTATGGTTTTGTATCTAATATCCATTATAAAATGGTCCCTTGTGTCTTCAAGTGAACTTAAAGGCATAGTTCTGCCAAAAAAAATGAACATTTGGTTTCATTTATTCACCCACATGTTGTTCCAAACTACCTTTCTTCTAAGGAACACTCTTAAAAATAAAGGTTCTGGATTGGCTTGAAGGTGCCATGAAGAACCTTTAAACATTAATGAATCTTTGCTGGACAAAGGTTATTCAGATTTAAAAGTTCTCACACTAAGATAAAAAAAGGTTATTTTAAGAACGGTAAGGTCTGACCATACAATGAAGGTAAAGGGGTCCAAAACTTTTGAAAAATATATAGATTTTTGTGCCCATTGAAGCAAGATAGTACAGGTTTTGAATGACATGAGGGTCAGTGAATGATAACAGAATATAACTTTTTGGGGGGTGAGCTGTCCATTTAAGTAATGACCAGGGGAACTTATATGCTTCAGTGAACCCAAAGCTCAAAGGATGATGGCATAACAAAAGAGAAAATGACAAATTTCTTCACACCCAGTGAGGTAGCCAGCGTTATGCCTTACTAATTTTTACAGTCTAGTTTATAGAGGTGGCCACGGGGTGCATGCATGGTGAAGCATCAGAGCAGGTATCTCAGGAGTCCTTCCCTCGTAAGATTCAGCCGAAATAAGGGCGCCATTCCACAGGCATGAAATTTTACATTGGAGACAACTTTGGAAGACCGTGAGGTTTTAGGATGTGCTACAATAACATAATTCCCTCTATCCCACATCCTAAACCTCATATAAGTTCCCTCTTGTGGCTCATTACCACCTGTGGCTGAAAAAGTATGTTTATAAGCTCTGATCCCCAAAGAGAAGCTGCCGTTCGCACAGCTTTACAACCCGGAGAAACTCGGGCAAGAGACGAAGGATAAATACTATCTATCATGTCATTTATTTACTGTACTTTTGCAGTCGGTTGCAAATATGATCCCCTTTGCTGCTCCTCAAGGTGGTGTTATGGACTATGTATATCCACAGGACTATCCCTTTCACAGTGTCTCAATGCCCCCCGCCTCCCGGCTTCACATAAGTCATTCACGTTGGGGAGATTTATCATTGTGAGTAATGCTCTGGATGAAGTGAAAGGCTACAGTGAATTTAGGAAAGGAGGGGTAAGGAAGCTGTGGGTGTGGGACACTGCAAAACTGCCCAGATTCAGGACCAGTTGCTTTTAAATCAAACCCCATCAAGGGGCCGTGATTTGGTGCGGGGGGCTGATTTGGCACGGTTTCCAGGTGTGACATCTCTTGAAAGCGCAGAATGACAAAAACAGCTTGGCAGGACACAGAGTATAGTTGTATAAATGCTAGATTAAATCAGATTTATTTGCAGTACATCTGTGTTTCTCGACCACGCCAACCCTCTTTTCTCAATGCTTTCAGTAGGTATGATGTTCTGATGTCTGTTGAATTAATGGAGCAGAGTGGAGTGTGCACAGGGGAGGTTTTCCTGTTTCTTTTAACATCTTTTCATCTCACTTGTGTGTTCTTGTCCTGTTCGATTATGCCATATATTATAGATAAAAAAGCGTAGTAAATGAATTAAAACCAAGCCAATTCGACCCTTCGCTAAGCTCCAGCCCTTGGTTACTGTTGCTACCAATCATTATAAAGCATCCTATAGAAATGAACTGGAGATTTACGTGAATAATGCATTTTTCAGTAAAATGCAGGATGCATTGATATTAAAATTCAAATTATTTTCATGTTATGGCCAATATTCCATAAATGGATAATAGTACAATTATATACTCTCTAATCAAATATAAAAAAAAAAAAAATAAAAAAAAAAAAAAACCTATAGAAAAATATAAATACACTACTATAAAAGTAAAAATGTTTTAAATGCTAAAGTACATGTTAGGCATCACTAACATTATAAATTAAGTACAACAAAGGTATTTATTTGGAGATTGGAAGGTTACATGTCAAGGTGTAAATTATCCTGGTTTAAAGATTGATTGTGGGTTTCATTAAATGGAAAATAAGAAATGGCAGAGCGGTAAAAAAAAAAAAAAAAAAATTCTGCAGTCTGAGTAAAGTATGGTTTGCAGAGCATTTTATAGGATGTTTGATTTTAAAATGTGAGAGGGGAAAATGACAGCGAATGTGGAGTAAAAAAAAACTTAGAGAGGGAATAAAATCAGGAAAATGGCTTATCAAAGACGAAGCTTAATTTAAGGGTGATAAAACAGGTAGTGACAGAACGGACAATTTCTACAACACAGGGTACAAACGGTAGATCAACAATAAATAAGATGTAAAGGAAAGCAGGAAGTTGTAATGTTAAGGAACCTGGAGCAAAGGCAGGATGAGGGGGAAAGAGAGAGGGAAGAGGAGAAAGAGGAAGCAGGAGGAGAAAGAAAAAGCAAGGTAAGGAAAAGGAGAAAGGATAAGGAGGGGAAGGAAGGAGAGAGAAAGGGGAAGAAAGTAAAAGGGAGCGCAGCCAATTGAGAAGGAAGGGGAGAAAGGGGAGGGAGGAAGATGAGGAAGGGAGCAAAAAAGGAGGGGGGAGGAGAGGAAAGGAAGTGGAGGGAGCCAGGTTAGAAAGAGAAAAGCGAGAAGAGAGTAGTATGGACAAGATTGGGCAGAAAAAAAAAGAAAAAGTGAAGGGAAAAGAGAATATGAGCGGGATAAAAGGGTGGAGTAAAAACAAAGGGTTAGATATATAGCAGAACAATGGAAACAAATAAATATTAAATAAATAGTTCTGAGTGTTGTTGTGGGTGTATTATAAGGGGTAGTAGGAGGATGTATTTGAGGCATAGAGAGTTGATTAATGAATGGTACAACAACAGGGAGAAGGTCTATTGATATTCATGTATTTAGTGGGTTTGGTCGAGGGGAGGTAGAGGGAAAGGACTGTGGGAGGGTAGGTGGGAGGGACGTACGAGCATGCGCTCGTTGATTAATTCGGTAAACGGACGCGCGGAGCGGCGTCCCTGGGCGGTGCGGTTGCGTGGTTGCCTTCTGAGGGGCCCCCGTTTTTTTTCCTTCCCTTGCTTTTTTTTTTTTTTTTCTGTTACTTCCCCGTTTCCTTTTCCTCTTTCTTCTTTTTTGATACTTTTTTTCTCTTTCTTTCTCTCCTTTCCTTCTGTTTTAACCTTTCGTTTTTTTTTTTTTTTTTTTTTTTTTTTTTCTTTTTTTTCCTTTCTTTTTTTTTTTTTTTTCTTCTTCTTTTTTTCCCCTTTTCCCTTTATTTACTCCCTTTACACTTTGCTTTTTTCTCCATCTCTTTACTATTCCTTTACTTCTTTTTTTTCCCTCATCTTTTTTCTGCTCTAGATTTTTTTTTTCTCTCCACTTCCTCTTTTTCCCCCTCTTTTTCCTCTCCCGCACACCCCTTAACATCCCTCCAGCTCTTTTTCTCTCCCTCTATCACTGCTACCCTTATACCATTCTGTCTATCTTTTCTTCTCGCCCCTTTCCCCACCTACTCTTCCTTTTTCTTTTTTTCATTTTTTTCCCCCCCCTCGTCCCTTCTCGTCTTTCCTCCGATCACCTCCCCCCACGACCCCGCCTTCCCCCCCCTATCCATATACCCTTTTGCACGCTGGCGGCAGAGTAAAATGTTAAGTTAAGAAGGTCAGGTGGTCATCCCCATGTATTTTTTTTTTCCTGAAAGTTTACATTAAATTCCGATGACAGTTTTTGATCCTCACTGACTACACCTCGTAATCCATATTCCACTGAGAGAGAAAAGAAAGAATCAAAAGAGGTACAACAGAAGAAAAAGCAGATCAGTGACTCTTTCATAACGACTGCGGATGCATCTGAATGTAATAGACGAAAAACTGTATGTATAAACGGCAGCATATGCGAATCAACAGTATTCATAAAATAGTACTACGAGCGAGATTCTGAAGTGTGCATCCACTGCACTTTTTATTATCAAGAGGATTTGTGAATGGCAGTGAAGTGAAGCAACTGATCTGGTTAGGTCACATGGCACTCACAACGCAACCGTAAACCCATGTCGGATTAAATTACTACTACCCAAATTGATAATGAACGGTATTCGAGTATCCTACTATAGCTTATGCTATTAGAATTTAGCAATTAGAATTAGCCTTTAATTACCAACATATAGGCCCATGTTGGGTCCCGTTACAACATTTTGGGCATTGAAGGTCCAGTATTTTCATACAGTACACTGTAAAAAATGACCGTGAATTTAATGGTAAAAAACTGTCAAATGCACCGTAAACTGTTAAATGGATACGGTAACTTCACCTATCTTCTCCGTTTCCCCCCTTTCTTTCCTCCTTCTTTTACCCCATCCTTTCTTCTCTTTCTTTTCTTGAATCTACTTCTCGTCCCTTACCCCTTCACTCCCATTACCTTTGCACACACCAAAAACAAAAAAAAAAGTAACGACAACAAGGAAAAGGTGATCTAGACTCTTCATCTTTTTTTCCGCGTTATGACACACAGAGGTGATATTAGGGTTGGTGTACACTATGGCGCGCCTACAAAGAGGCACCTGCCCTAATGAAAAGAAACAGACCCCAAAAAGTCAATCGTCAGTTTCATGCCAGGTTACCCCAAACACAGACCATTTGATGCCCGCTGTTAGGTTGTGCCCACGACCATGAAACGAACTGTGCCAACATCTATATATGTTATTATTTTCACAAGCAACAGGACTTGTGATGAGCTTTGGTTCATTATGTGATTTTCTCATCACCACCTGCTTTTGGTGGGTATCAGTGTATTACAAAGCTACAAAACAATTCAGTACTTCCATAGGTTGGTATATTAACATTATATCAAATAAAATTACGGTATTTAACTGTAAACTTAAATTAAAACCGTAAAACCTAAAATGTTGCTACCGTATTTTTACGGTAAAATTCCAGCAACCACAAATGCCATTTTTTTTACAGTGTAGGTATGTGTTTGATTTAAAAGAAACAAAAATATTTGTATGACTTTACTATTCTCAAAAAAAAATAAAAATCAGATCTTTATGCTAATAACATTTAACGTTACTATACCTACTAATCATGCTTTAACTTAAGCCATGAAAAAACCCTCATCTCTCCAAGTCAAAAAAAAAAGTTGGAGAAACAAACAGTGCTTGAATTTAACATATTTATTTGCAAATGTGATGACAAACACATCTCTTAGCTCTTAGCTTAAAGCCCTTCCCCGTAAGAAAAAAAAAAGGTTGCAAAGTTACAAAACTATAGACAAGGATTCTTGTCAAAGCTGAGTGCAAATAACGCAGTGTGTTGGCCATTACTTCTGAATACACACGAGACAGGCACTATAAAGGCAGAACGAGCACATAAGTGTACCGGGATGTTGGAAAGTTACAAATTTCCCATCGAGAAAAGCCTGAGGCAGATTGCTAAATCTAGATTTGCAACAAATCGTTCCGTTCAGATCATTCTGACGATATAAATGTTAGTGCATCAATCTTAATAGATCTTCCAGGCCAGATTGCATTGTAAAGCCCAGCGGTTGGTCTTGTCCTCCATTATGAAAGCTACTGATGTGTTTTGCTACCATGCGGACGGCGTGCAGGCTGGTATTGTGCTAGTTTTGGCTAATGAAGAGGTCAATATTTTATTGCTTCTAAAGCTTCTGCTTCCTTCCTCGGATGAAGTATTACAACTACTGTTTGTTATTGAGCCAAGAAATCACAGGTAACAGAGGCCATTCATCGTCCGCCAGAAGGAGGGGTTGTGCACTTCACGGAGAATTGACTTTATATTGAGTCTCATAAAACACTGCAACCTTCTCAAAGACGTTACTATGGAAGCAAATAAATAGATGTGTTTTTCCCCGTCCCTTTGGAGTCGGTATTCACTCCAGGTGTGCCGTCCACATCCTCGCAATCTGTTTTGGCAGAAAAATCCATTAGGAGCATTTGGGATGTTTATATTTAAAAGTGATACAATAAAAGCTGTAATCCAATAGTTATTCAGTATTCTTTAACTATGCAATTCCTCACTTTCGCACATAAATTCCTAACAAGAAAAACAGCACTCTAAAACTAGTACTGTATTGATATACAACAAAAAAGCAAATAAGAGAGAGTCTCTCAATTATTACAACAAGACTAAATACTAAGAGCATGTTTTTCACCTTGACTGGGTTGAATCATCAATAAAAGCTCCGACCAGGACAACATTTAACATTTGGAGAGCCTACTTAAGCCTTACAAGACAGCGATGGCTTTCTGTATAAATGGCTTTTCTGTATTCCATAATAAATAGAGGCAACATGACAGAGTTTATGCCAAGGGCAGAAATCTTACCAGCTCTCCAGCTCATTCATTGGCTGTTGACATGAATATTTACTGTGGATTGTACGGTGGTCGAGAAGTGCTAAACAAATCACAATTCTGAAAACAAAATAACAAATTACAAATGCAAATGCAAGTCTAAAAAACAAAATAACAATTCAGAAAAAATAACAACAAGTCAGAAAACACAATGACAAAAATTCGAAAACAAAATTACAAGTCAGAAAACACAACGACAAATCCCCCAACATGGCAAGAAACAAGGAGAGGAGGGGAATGTTGAGCAGCACATGTTGGATGAGACTGCTGACTGGACGGACATATGTCAATACCGTATACAGGAAGAAACGAGTATTGTAGAAAGTTCGAGATGGTATTAAAGTAGCTCAGTTTAAAAGTATTGTATGAATTGCCCTCACTCTGGAATAAAAAATACGGGGTGTCTATTTAGATTTAGTTAAAAGTGGCTGAAAAACATCAGTTCCAGTGGTGCAGATGGAAATGCGCATGTCGTTGACTTTTTGACGCGATCGACCCGGGTTCGATCCCGCCTTTTGCCAAACTTTTTTTTTTCTCCCTTTTCAAATCTCGTATCACATCGTAAAGGCATTTATTTTCAATAAAAATTAGGGAAATAAGCAAAAAGTTGAAACTAAAGTATCGGGTAGGGTTAGGGTAGGGAGGGAGGGGCCGGGTGTATTGGGATTCATTGTCCCAATAAGGTGGCATCCATTTAAAAATTAAAATTAAAATGATAATTTACACTCAATACGTTATTATTGCATACTGTTTATAATGTACTACAATACTGAAGTGCAGATAATTGCCACTATTTGCAACAAGTAGTATACTTGATAGTAGAAATCCTGCTACTTTAACATAGTGTAAATAGGTATTTGCACTTAGTGTAAATAGCATATTGCTAAAAATACTGCTATTTTCACTTAGTTTAAATAGAATCCATTGCTAATACGAGATTTGAAAAGGGAGGAAAAAAAAGTTCTGCAAAAGACAGGATGGAACCCGGGTCAATCGTGTCAAAAAGCCAAAGGCATGCACTTATGCATCTGCGCCACTGGATCTGATGATTTATAGCCACTTTTAACTAAAATGTAAATAGACACCTATTTGTGCTTCATAGTAGGGGAATTCATTACAATACTGTAACTGCGCTACTTAAATATCATCCTCCGAACTTTCTACCACGACTATGCTGTTCTTCCCTGTATACGTTGATTGACAGATGTCTCGTCCAGTCAGCAGTCGGTAATCCCAAACCAATGGCGCTGTCTCCAACTTTACCTACCCCTTTTTTTTCCGGTTTGTCTGATTTGTCGTTGTGTTTTCTGACTTGTTATTTTGTTTTCGGATTTGTAGTTGTGTTTTCGGACTTGTTATTTTGTTTTTTGAATTTGTCGTTGTGTTTTCGGACTTGTTATAAGGTTTTGATTGTTGTGGTTTCTGAATTGTTATTTTGTTTTTTAGACTTGCATTTGCGTTTGTAATTTATTATTTTGTTTTCAGAATTGTGATTTGTTTTGCACTTCTCGGCCACCGTAGGATTGACTGTTTTTTAACTTGTCTGCTTGGGTTTACAGGCCATCGGTGGTTTACTGTGTAGAGTATCTGCGGTAAAATACTATAGTGCTGATTGTCCATTCTGTGCAGTGTTATGGCTTAATGCAGTGGTTCAGGTATTGCACCCTCAAGAGTAAATATCTCTCTTCTTCACCTTAAGCTGTAAAAGAGACCTGAACAAGCACTTTGCTATTGAATTTCACGTAAATTTGATTGTACAAGAGCACCATGAATGCAGGCTGCCTATCCATCAGGGGAAAAAGCACAGTATCTCAGTGGTTCTCAAACTTTCACTTCAAGAGTAAAACTACATTTGTGGACCACCTAAAATTAAAAATCCCATTGAGCAGTCTTATTTGATGCTCTTTTCACCAATTCTCTCTTAAGCGGTTTATCAATAATTTGCAATAGGTTTCAGTTTTGTTTTTATTTCACTGACACTTAATATTTCATAATATTTCATAATATTAAAATAAAAAACAATATTAATAGTAGTAATAACAGTA
>JADLZN010011305.1:0-264080 GCA_018155175.1 Sinocyclocheilus anophthalmus
TTTTGTCTCTCTCCACCTCTAAAACAATTCTTGCTGCACACATTGTTGTAAAAAGATGAAATGTTGCATTCTAGATCAAGTGTTCACCTCTGGATCTCCTTCTGAGGGGAAGTTGGCATTGATGAGATGCAAGCACTCTTCAATGGAAAGAGAAGTGTGGTCCCTTGCACTTGACAACTGAAAGAGGAGCAAGTGAGCATGAGGAAATAGTTTAGTAAAACTCATATCACTCTATTATCTGTCAAGGTCAAACTATGACGGCAATGGTGCACTGCTTTGGAATGTGGAACGTCTTCATCAAGGTCAGCAGTAACAAGGTCAATAGCAAGGAATTCAGTTCCAAAATCTACTTTTACACAATTTTGAGTGTATTTTGTGTCCTATTCACAGGATTTCAGTACTTTAGCTCAATGTACTTCTCAGCAAGCCAAAAAGAATTTAATTAATGGAAATGAAAAATACTAAAATAAAAATAAAAAGATCTTGTTTTATAGACTATAAATGGGAAGCAATTTAAGAACTAGAAATGTAGATATAGAAGCTAAGTGTGATACTCATTTTCAATATTTGGTGCTCTTGTGCGTATGTGCACTGTCATACCTGTAGCTCCTCGCCAAACATTTTGTTGTGAAATGGATTTGTATTCTCCCGCTCCCCCGCATCATCCTCCTCCTCCTTCTTCCTCTTAAACAGCCGAGAGGTTGGGTTCTTGCATTATTTCCAGCTGACTCCTGGTGGACATTTTGAGGGCCTGCTCCCGAAGAACGACCATGCCATCTTCGTCCCTGCCCATGCCACCCGTTATGGCTCAGATCTAGACTCTCGGGACTACCTGTTGTCGGATCGGACAGTTGGTAGGTTTCCCGGGTGCCGACGTCCGGCTCGTGCTCTTGTGCTTCCCGTGTTTTGGCACCTTCCCCCGTATGCCGGTTGTCATTAGTGCTGTTGTCGCGTTCAAGTAGCTCTGACAAGACGCCAGGGCCCTAGGTGGCCGGCACAATTATGCCTTCATTCGTTAGCCCGTCAGTGGTGGGACCTTGTCTTATATCCACGCCCCCCGCCTATAGCGCTATTCGTCACTCCTAAGGTTGTGATCAGGATGCGCCCATGTAAATCTGTGGCCCCCAATGAATAAAAACTTGACAGTACTCCTGTCCTGTTTCTTTCTCAGTCCGTTTAACTTCTCTGGCCCGGGCCAATCTCAAGACATCTGGTGCATCAAAATTGTCTCAGAGTTTCCCAGTTGTAAATACGACCTGAGAGGCTGTTCATGTCTAATTTCCAACTAGGAAACTCATATTTACAGTAATTCAGATAACACATCAAGGCAGGATAACTTCCTGGTGATTAATTGGAGTTATTTTAGTTTTTATAACCGTTTCTTTTTTTACCAAATCTTTACTATAACACCTACACTTACCAGCAACGCAGCTTTGGCTCTAAATAGACCTCCTGTCACGTCTTCTGGCGCGGGATATGACCGATTGGTTTTGGTGGCTGTGCTTTGGTATTTGGCCGTCCCCCTTCGTCCAGAGCCCCTGTGGTTCTTGTGACCGCATGGGCCGTTGTACTCCTCTGTTTATTTGGTATGTAGGGGCATACCAACCCTGTCCCCCCCTGCTTATCGTTCAGGTTGCGGGGTCCCGGCCGCGGTACCCTATTCATCCCACAACATTACACTCCATATGCTCCGTCTAGAGCGGGTTTGCCCGGTCCCGTGGCCTGGTTTGTTTCACGCTTCAGGTATGAGGCGCCGTGGACGCGTGATCGTTCATGTACCGTCCGTGCGTGGTTTGCGGGGATGGGTCCAGACCCCTTGGCCCGTCGCCGGTCACCGGCAATTCGCCCAAACTGTGGGTCCTGTCTTCTTGGAACCAAACCCAGCCCATGGGCTGGAGTGCCTGTGGCCGCGCAAGGACTCCGCCCCCATGTCCGGCCTATTTACCCGCGGTTCCCACTCTTCCGCTCGGGTCCCGCCGTCGCTGGTCAGTCCCGCCACCTCTTGACTCCCGATTGTCGTTCCCCTCTCTCTTGCGCTTACCCCCTTTTCGGGCGTATGCCCGAACTGTCCTCCCCGAGCCACCCATGGGCAAGACGCCCGAACTCCTTCCTGCGTGTCCACGTATTTTTGACCGTTTTTTTTATTCTGTTTGAGTCTCAGCAAAATACCCCATGTCTCCTTGCCCGAGCAGTTACCGAAAGTTCCCCTCCCTTCATCACGACTTGTTCCCCTTCCTGCCTGCATCACTGTGTTGACACAATCCATTGAATGCCTGAGTCCCGCCTCACAGTTTCTCGCTTTCACTGGTTGTCAGTGCCTTAGCTCGCCTGCTTCACACAGTCCATGAACTCCTCCAGCCAGTCAACATAATGTTGAAAAGACCCCAGTGTCCCCCAGGCAAAACACGGTGGCTTTCCCCCAGCTCCTGTGAATCGTCGTATCCCCGCGACATAATATACATTGCTGACCTCGACCCGTTGCACTGATTGACTTGCGTGTCCCCGATTGAGACGCACAACAACTGTTCGTCGGCGAAGCCTAATTTTTCTCCACACTCATGCGTATCATAACTATAGCAAACTTGTCAGCAGGCGATCCCGGACAACCCTGTTGCCCGTCCGTACGGTCAAATGTGCATAGGGCCAACTTGCGAATGTTCTATACCACCCCTAACAAACCAGCCTGGTCAGAAATAGCCTGTGGATCCGGTGCATGGGCCACCTGTCAAATTGCTTGGGGCTGCCATGTGAGCCGATTGTCACAGCATAGGGCAAAACTGTTTCGAAGTCCCGGGTCGTCAACTTCCATGGGACTTCTAGGTTCAGTTCCCTTCTCTTGTGTGTGCAGCCTTTCTCTGTATCAACGCGCTCCCCTGGATCGGCCCCGCCCCTACGCCCAAGCCATCCACTTGACCTTCCCTCAGCCTGTCCCCCTGCGTGCTGCGTGCCTAGCCCGCCCCACGGCCTAGCGGCTGCGACTCTCCCCCCTGTCCCTGCTGTAGGGCGTAAGATCCCGGCCGCTGCCGTGCTCCCCCCGTCCCCACCCTCATATCGTCTGGGGACACTGTTGCTAGTGCGGGGCTAGCGCTGTGAGTCCTGTAGGCCACCCAGACTGACCATACAACAGGCCCCGTTACCCCCCTTTTCTTTTCCTCCCCTCCGGCCTCCCAACATTAGCTGAGTTTTTTTTTTTTTTCTCCCGCCCAGTCTTGGCCGCCCCTTTCAGCCTATCACTGTTCTCACCACTGGATTCTGCGAATGACAGAGGTGCTCGTACAACCAGAGTATGAGAGGTCAAATCCACTGCTTTAGAAAACCATTCCCATCGGGTACCCCGTCATCCACCCGACTCAATGTCCCCACCTTCAGGTTGTGCCGTGAAAATCTAACTCAAATCTGAGCCCTTCCTCCCTCCTCTGTACTTTCCACCATCTGCCAACGTCATCTTGCTGCATCAGAGCGCCACTGCACGACTCCCAGCCCCCAAATTTCCGTACCACAACAGGTTCCCCAAATATGTCCGGGTGATTTTCCTGTGATGACGTGCCCGCCGACGATGGAGACTTTTTCCGTGAGAGGCCCTTCGTCTAGCTATGGCTTGGTATTTAGTGGCAGCCGCTTTTCCGTTACAAGCTCTGTGGATGGTTTTTACCACATACAATTTTTTTCTTTCACCCGCCCTTCATGATGCTTTTTTTTTTTTTTTTTGTCGAACTGGAGTGGTGTGCTAGTGTGATGATCTGTCTGTTTCTATCAGTGTTGGGGATCTCATTCTGCCGCCCCTTCACTCACCACGCCACTAGTGAGCACGTGAGGTGATGCTGGAATTTCTCCAAACCTGCTCTGATGCAGAAAACAGATCTCCGCCCCTCTTGGTGGCTATTGGGTGCGCCCTTCTCCGCCCCCGTATCGCGTTGGGTGCCCTCTCACTTGTCCCCTCACGTGTTTTATATGCTTGCCAGTTTTTCGCCTCCCCGTCCTCTGGGTTCAACCACTATTAACCCTCGCTATACGATATTATCCGATTTTTCCGTTTCTTTGGAGCGTTGCCTGTATTCTGAGTCCGAAATCCGTCGCTGCTGTTGGTTTCCAATATGGCCTGTCTAACATGCTAGGCTACCGGCCAGCCGCCTATGTTCGCCCCATTACCCGCCTCCTCTGGGTCTCAATGAACGTCTTCCCGGTCGTCGAGACAAAAAACCACCAGCCAACTTCGTACCACATGGAGCGGAAAACCCGCCCCCCAGATGCAGTCTGCAGAGTTTGAACGTTGTCATCATCAGTTGTCAGGGCCGAAGAACGGAGATACTCTGTTTTATCCCCTCCCTACACAAACTCGTTGTCATAATCCGGACCCGCCATGTTTGGTATCACAGCCGTGAGTTTTGGGATGGGTTTACCAGAATGGCAATCGGTAAGACTGGTTTGCGATATTATATCGATATATGAGTAATATTATATATCTATCTATATATTTCTATATTATATAAGATAATATATATCTGCGTAAGCACTAGATATATTGTAAGTGTGTTAACTTATTTCCAGGTAATTTTGCAACTCTCTGTCGAGTATGTTGTATCAGCTGATAACCTAATAAGATTCACAGATGAAAACACTTCCTTATTTTGTAGGGCACAAGTTAACGGGAAATCATGCACCATAAGGAAATATAGCCATAGTTGAAAGATCAATAAAGTCAGATGTTTCAATTGTTTTCTTCTTATTCTTCTGTTCAAGCACATTTCTGTGCACTATGAAAAACAAATATAGTGTTAAGAGGTTTGTTGTGCTGCACAAGTAAATACACAAGTTACTTTTATAAATATTTTTACTCTACTGTTCAAAATTTGGGGTCTTTAGGATTTTTGTATGTTTTTCACAACATGCTCACCAAGGCGGATGTATTTGACTCACAAGATGACTATAAAACAGAACCGTGAATGATAGACCTTTAAAACGAGTTGCTTTTTGACTATATTTTCAGAATGTAGCTTTTCTGTGCTGGCAACGCTAAAAATGTAATCCAGTGTGATCCTATTTTTCAAGATTTGTTTTGGAAGTAAATATAATTTCTGGACTAATAAATCTTGACCCAAACCTTGGAATGGGTAGGAGTCTAGAAAAAATATATTCTCAAACATTTCTTTCTTTGCTTTTATTATTTATGGCTTTTTAAAATAAACAATACAATGAGAGTAAATATCCGCTGGGAGTCATTGACCTAAATATGGAAAACTTTTTGAAGTTTTCCCTAGCTCACTGCTTACTCTGTAAGGAGATATCATGTTGATGGTGAGGCTTCTGACAGGGGACCAAAGGCTCGAGGGTTTGATCCTCAGCTACATATAACCACTTCTCCTCATTTCCCAACCTATGCTTCGCTGAGGGCTTCTCACCTCTTAAGTCTCCCCTTCTCCAAGGGGACCACTTGAAGTGGACTGGAGCCTCCCTTGCCGGGCTCCCGTGGCCCACCCAGGCTTCCACCTCCGCCGCTGGACCTGCAGGCGGTCTAGGGAGCGCCCCCCAATTCCCCGAGCCTGCGAGCTGTGGAGAGAACCCATCTCGATCTGCGGTTTTTGGGTGACGGTCTCTCCCCCCAAGTGTTTTGCCAATTGTGGCGAGTTTGCGTCTGCGTCGACTGCGAGAACTATGGGCCCAGAATGCATTTCACTCAACGGGGAGCTCGGTAGGGCTCCCGCGACCCCCCCCGCCATCCCGAGAGGCTGCGTGAAGCTCATTGGGGTGCCTCCGTCCGTGAGTGGTCTTCTTCCGGTCGAGCCGGCACCCGCTGTTGACTGCCCCGCGCCCCGCCTGCGGCCCCGCCCGTCTCCCCCTGCACGGTGCGCGACGTTTTGTGTCTCCCCAGCCTTTTCGCCTCCTTTCTCATGCCGGCCCCCTTACCCGTTTTTCATGTTTTTTCGTTCGCTCGCCCCGACCCCACCTGACCCATCGCCCCCGCCGCGCCGCCCGCTCTCAGGCTTTAATATTCCCACTTTCCAAGGTTCCATGTTCAGCTTCGCCCCCACCCTTCTTTGTCTTCAGGCTCTTGTTTGACACCACTTTGTTCTTGTATCCCCCATGCGCGCTGGTTTCTGTCCTAGCACTTCTATTTCCGTTTACACGGTCATGAGGGGCACCAGGGTTACTGCGCCATACTCTATTCTCACCGTCACCCTCCAACAAGAATATTTCTCAACTTTGGTTTTCCCCGCAACGCTCTTTAGCGTTTTTATCCAGACTTTCACCTTTAATTTGTTTTTTTATTGCGAGGTTTATTCGCCGCGAGGTGCCAGGTTTTTTTTCCCGGCCGCCCGGCGACCATCATGTCTCGCTATCCGTATCTGTGTTCCATTTTTTTTTTTTTTTCTGTAAGAACCCACAACCGACTTGCATTATGATAAACACAGGAAAAAGGGAGAAAGGACAGGAAAACCCTCACCAGAATCTGAAAGAGCAAATCATGTCTAGACCAAATAGAAAGGCATCCCCCTTTCAAGAAACCGGAGTATTGTTTTATGTCCACCACCGTGCAGTACGAGATTTAACAATAAGTGAGATCTCAGCAAGAAAGACATCAAACCTAAGCGAATCTTTTTCCTGGCTTCTGATTGGTCATTACAGCGTTCCAGCTGTGAGGTGAACACCTGTTCACTTTGAAATAGCACAACGCTGCATAGAATAACGTGTTATTTCACGTGCTATATTCTCTTAATTACATTACAGAATAAAATGTACTTTAAAAATGTACTTTTATTTTAAAATGTAATGACCCTTAGGGGGAAAAAAGCAGTGATGCACTGTTCTGTATTGTGAATGCAGTTTCTTTTTTTAGTTCAAGCATAGGCAGCAAAACATTGGCAGCTGTCAACATTTCAAACATAAGTGAACCATTTCACGGTGGACACGCGAAACTTCTAGAATGCTCTGTTGAATGTCTTGAACGCATCAGCACTGAAGATCATAAACTTGCAATCATCAGCGCGTGACACTCCCGCTGACCCACTTAGGCTCATAACCGGGCAACAGGCGACTGGGTCACCCCATGGTGTAATCAAAACGTTTCTCGTGAAATAAACACTAGTGTTTCAGGACGGCTAGAGTTGAGGTTTCTTCAGAAAAATAAGTAATAAAATATTGCAAGACATGCTTCTTTCCTTTCATATCTCATTCTGGTAACGATCAGGATCAATAGCGATGCAACACATATTTACAGTTAGTTAGCGCGCGGCACAAGCTTTTAGAATAGAAAGATCGTTACACAGATAAACTACAACTTGCCTTGAACATTGTGATATTAGATTCATAACAGTTCGTAATATCTGATGTTTAGATTTGTGCTATGGATAAGTTAGTCAATAAAACATTAGCCTACTTTGTAGTCCCTGGACAGACTTGAGAGCGGGCTACTCCTCTTGGATGATCTGAATCACTCAGCTTCACATGCTCTATAATAGTGTGCGAGTGTATTTATATGGCAGAAGCAAGCGGTGGACAGTAATGGTCTCCTCCCCACAGGAAGTGATGAGACTTTCGGTTTCTTTCTGCAAGAGGGCGCAAGCTCGCGCCCCAGTTGTCACTGTTTGGAAGAGACTGCTGGTTTTTCCAATAACACATCATATGTTTTCTAGAGCGGTCGTGTTGATCTTTGGACCATGAAACAAAAGCCACGGAATAACAGACATTAGTAACAATAAAATTATACTAATAGGTACTGTGATTTTTATTTATTTTTTTACCTACACGTGCATATATTGGATGATGGCAAATTATGCAATGTGCGGTAATATTTAAAGTGGTAGTTCACCCATAAATTAAAATTCATCATTACGCCCATCACTTGCTCCAAACCTGTATAAGTTCATTTGAACACAAATGAACAGTGTTGGGGAAAGTTACTTTTAAAAGTAATGCATTAGTTACTCCATTAAAAAAGTAACTAATTGTGTTAGTTATTTTTTATGGAAAGTAATGCGTTATGTTATTTTTGCGTTACTTTTTAAATCTGGACTGGACTTGCTTGTTTGTTTTTAAAATAAAAAAGTTCTATTTTTTGGCAAATATATAAAAGCCTTTCACACCAAAAGTGAAATGAATACGCCTCAGGCTTAAGGAAATGTAAATTCACGTCTGTACAGTAAATGCAGAAGAAGACATTTCAACACTTCAATAAAAAAAAGACACACAAATGTTTGTCTAGAGTAATTTGTGCTTATTAGTACTGTTGAACTGGATCATCGAAGGTCAGAAGCAAAGACATTGGTTAATAGAATGGGATTAAATACATTAAGGATATTTGTGTTGTTTAACATTTTAATTTTTGCAGGTTTGCGTCATATTCTGAGTTTCATTATTTTTATTCATTTTGAGGAATCCTGAAATCCTGTGTTTTTTTTTGTGTGAGTGAGATTAATTAATGCATATATTTATTTTAGAACTACAGTTACATCTTCTGATTTCTCTCAACATGGGGACAGGAGAGCTGTCAATCAATCAATTGGGGAAAAAAAGTAACTTGCGTTACTTATTTGAAAAAGTAACTCGGATATTCTCTAGTAAATTAAAAAGTAATGCGTTACTTTACTAGTTACTTGAAAAAAGTAATCTGATTACATAACGTTACTTGTAATGTGTTACCCCCAACACTGCAAATCAATATATTTGGAAAGACGTTTGGTAGCAAAAGTTTTAATGGTAGCCATCCATAGGTGTTTTTTTCATACTATAGAAGTCAATGGCTACCGTCAGCATTTTGCATTTTGCTTACCTACATTCTTCAAAAGAAACTCGGACAGGTTTGGAACAACCTGAGTAAATGAGTGAGTAAATGTTGGTATTCTTTAAGGAGGAAGAAGGGAAAGGATTGGCAGGTTGTTATTATTATTATTAATATGTGATATTTCAGTGAGTGTATTTACAGTAAGCTGTAAGTAATCTTCACCCCTGATCCCTGAACCTTTTCAGCTTTGCTGCCCCCTGTCGCGCTAGTAAGAGGTGACGTTACATAATTAATTTGCTTACAGCAGCCGTTCATTATCTATTCATTGCATATCCTGTTGGTTCAGATATCTCATGTTGGTGGCAGTCACGCGTTTAATGAAACTTAATTGGAAAACGAGTAACTCATAAGAGCAAATGAAATGACGCCCAAAATTTTATTTCATTCTCAAGACTTCCCAACCAACATTCAAGTGAGCAGCAGATCGTACAATGGAAGCCGCCATTGTGGCTCCTGTGCCGTAGCGCTGCTGAAGCAGAAAGCTATGGTGGGTTTGAGCCAACATGGCGGCTTGAGGGCTGTAGTTGCAGACACGCCCCCTGTGAGTCAGAGGGTTTTAGGAGCGCTACTGTAATGACAGCTCAAAGCTGTCCACGTCAACACTGCTACCACCATGGACTCCGCGGCTCTGGTAGGATATGTGTGCTATTTACTCGCTGTTTATTAAAATTCCTTTTCTCACTGTAAACGTTCAAATAATAGATCGACTGGCTTTGGTAGCGTGTAGCAGTTTTTGTCTTTGAATAGAGAGTTGTTATCGACAGCATCTATTTTTATCTTTATAGTTTTTGCGTGCTAAGTTGGAACAATATTTTAAGAAGCTCTACAGTTGTGAACTACTGTAAATACGTGTTGTCTTGTATTATAAACGCTCGTGCATACTTTTTTTCTCGCGAAAACGAAATGATTGTTGCCAGAAACTGATCCGGTTTCTCTACGACCTAACGAATATTTATGGGAGCAAACCATAACATTATTTTTCCGATTATGAACAGATCGTACATTGTAGTGCACAATGCGAATGTAGTGTGTTTTCGCTTCTTGTGCGCTACGGGTTTGTTCATGTTCATTTCACACTTGTGTTTAGTTTGTTCCGAAAGTCACCCCCCGCCCGTCTAGTCGTGGAAGATGTGGGTTTTCAAAGTGGGACGTGGATGCCACGTCCTCGACGCGTCTCTGCCGGAGCGGAGCGCGCGCTGGCTGTGTGGTGCACGTGATTGATTCCACAGGTGGATACTTGTAGGAGATCAGGGGTATTGCTTGCCATGGACATACTCTTATGAGTTGACCTATATGGACAACATCAGTTCTAACGGCAAATGATTAATACTGTAGCTGTAGAAAAATAGCAGCACCTCTGTTTGACGGCGCTCGTCTACGAAAGAAGTGCTTTTTGTATGAAGAAGTGATTTTTAAAGTTAATTTCTTTAAGATTTTAAACACTATATTATACGAAGAATTACTATATATCTATATATCCTAATATTATTATATATATATATATATATATATAATATAACATATATATATATCAATGTTTAATACATTTTAATACAATGCATTGCATAATCTCAAGCTGAATACTGAATACATTGGAATGTATTTTTATAATTTAAAAAGATGATGGTAACAGGGTTGACAGTTTTAGATAATTCATTAATTACTAGCATTGTAAAAATACAAGGCTTTGCATTGTTTACACGTAATCTTAACAAGCAACACAAAAGTTGATATTAGTTAAAGGGTTATTGGTAACACTGTTAATAGATGGATTTGCAGTGCAAGGTGTTACTGTGAATTAGATATTTATAGTTTACAGTGGGTAAATTTCATTGTTGTCCCTGAAGGTCTACATCAGACAGGATTCTCTTGTATTTCAACCAGATGATTATGAAAAGATGATATTTTTCTCCTATTGTTCTCCTGGCTCAAGTTCTGTGATACACTCAGACTTTGAATCAGTGGTAGTCAGTGCATGACAGAACTTTGGCCCGGATGGACCGAGTCGAGTGAGAGCCAACAAACAGCCACTTCTGACTAGACCTTCTCTTTTTATAGTATTTTTCTGTCTATAGGCATGTAACAGTATTATTTCAAGGGTGTTTATTTATGACATCTGAAACATAAAAAAATATTAATGTTGAATGTTTGAAAATTACGTAGATTTCTTTTCAACCAGGAACCCTCGCTCTACACTGTGAAGGCTGTCTTCATCTTAGACAACGATGGAAACAGACTGCTTTCAAAGGTGCATAGACCCCCTTTACCCTTCTAACATATTCTTTCTTGTCATTGAAGACGGAAAATTCTCGCACTTTAGACATTTGGGTTATTTTCAAAATTGCTCTGAACAATGCAATTGTTAAACCGTTGGCACATTAGCCATCGAATAATATAAGAGAACAGAGATAGTCAAATTACTTTACATATCTAGAAAGAGAAATAAAGGAACTTCATCTCAAAGAATAACATTTTTAAAATTTATTTTATTTCTTTTTATTTATTTATTTTTAATCTTTGGTTTATTTTTAAATTTCTTGATAGAAACTCTCCGCTTTTTCCTTTAGAGTACAGGAGAATTTTTTTAATGAACTTTTATGCGCGTTATAATCAGCAAGGTGCAAAAATTCAAACACCTCCTAAAATATTTATTCTGACTGGCAGGTTTAGTTTTGCCCTCAACCTTTAAACACGCCTTCACCAGACAATCTGGAATTTCAAAAATAAAAAATAAAATAAAATACGTTTAAAAAAAAGTGTATGAAAATTTCAGCAGGTGTTAATGATATCCACTGCAGCACGTGGAAACCCATGTGCGTTTTTATCCAAGTGATCAAACACAGACATAATCCAAACAAGACTTGACTTGACTTGACTTGATTTGACTTGACGAGGCATGAACAGACTTAAATCACCGACAGCAGATTACAACATCAATGCATGACAAAGAACAATGGGAACATGAGGGCTATTTGTATCGAACACTATGGGTCACATGACAAGAATCAACCAATGAGCAAACAGAACTGAGAGTCACATGACAGGAAAATAACAAGACACATGACTATAACAACCAATCAGAACTTGACACATACACAGGGCAGAAATACATGAGGGCAAGGGAAGCATGACACCTACAGCATGAATCAAATTACAAAATAAAAGACATGAAAACAACCAATAACATGAACAAAACCCAAAACCCCCCATTACATGTCCCCCCCCCCCCCCCGCTAATGTCGGCTCCAGACACCCAAACAAGACAGTGATACCTGGAGGAACCTGGGTCGGGAGCAGTGCAGCATGATACACTGGAGGACCTGAGCCGTGGAGCAGTGGCAGACAGTGAAGCACTGGAGGTCCTGGACCGTGGAGCAGTGGCAGACAGTGATACACTGGAGGACCTGGGCCGTGGAGCAGTGGCAGACAGTGAAACATTGGAGGACCTGGGCCGTGGAGCAGTGGCTGACAGTGAAACACTGGAGGACCTGGGCCGTGGAGCAGTGGCAGACAGTGAAGCACTGGAGGTCCTGGACCGTGGAGCAGTGGCAGACAGTGATACACTGGAAGACCTGGGCCGTGGAGCAGTGGCAGACAGTGAAGCACTGGAGGACCTGGACCATGGAACAGTGGCAGACAGTGGAACAAGAGTCACCTGGGCCATGGATCAGATCCATAGGAGCATGGAGCCATGGTGTAGCAGAGACATGGACAGACCACTTGACCTTGATAGAGCAGGCAGAGAGTTCTTGAGCAGCTTCCATAGCCGCAACATGACAGGCAGAATGTTCATAAACGACCTCTTTGGTCGTGACAGAGCAGACTATGAGTTCATGAACAGCCTCCTTGGCCGTGGCAGGGCAGACTGTGAATTCAGAAGCGAACACCGCCACCTTGGGAGGTTCTGAAGCAGATGCTGCCGCCTCGGGAGGTTCTGCAGTGGACACCGCCACCTCTAAAGGCACTGGAGCAGATTTGTGGACAGGAGAGGCCCCTGGAGCCGACTCATGGACAGAAGAGGCCTCTGGAGCAGACTCGTGGACAGGAGAGGCCTCTGGAGCGCAGTGTGCAGCCCACACACTCAAAATGGCGACCACCATCATGGGCAGTGCAGAAGACAGTGGGATGCCTGCCGGGCTTGAGAGCATAGAAACCACTGAGATGTCAGCCGCTCGCACTGACATCAGTGGTTGGTCCATCACACTAGCAACCAGTCTCGTCACTCCAGGCCCAAGCTCCACATCCGCAGGAGCTTGGATACTATAGCCGTGGTGGCCATCTTGGCCGGGGACTCAGGCGTGGCGGCCATCTTGGCCGGAGATTCAGGCGTGGCGTGAGCAGACTCTGAAATGGTGGCCATGTCATGACGAGACTCTGGACAATCAGCTGCGACGTGATGAGACTCTGGAAGATCCGCTGAGACATGACGAGTCTCTGGACAATAAGCTGCAACGTGACGAGACTCTGGCCGATCAGTTGAGAAGTGACGAGAATCTGGAAGATCAGCTAAGACGTGACGAGACTCTGGAAGATCAGCTGAGACGGACAACCTAGAAGTGTTGTCATTTTGCAAAGAGACTCTTGTGTGGCGGCCATCTTGCGACAAAGCTCTTAAATAGCGGACATGTTGTGAAGAGTCTCTTGAGTGGCCGGCATGATGTGAGCAGGCTCTGGTGTAGCTGGCTTGACGTGAGCAGACTTTGGAATGGCATCCATCTTGTGAACAGGTTCTGGTGTGGCAGATACCACATTAAACGAGGAACAACTTAAACGGAGTGCAAAATCAATATAGTGCTCAAGAGTCCAGTGAGGGGTATGGAGAGGCATGAGGTAATTAAGAGAATCATTAAGTCCATGTCGAAAAATGTCCTTTAAAGCCACATCATTAAAATCCACCAAATAGCACAGTCCACAAAAGTCGGCAATATAGTCCTCTATGGCCCTGTCGCCTTGACGAAGGCAGAGGAGGCTAACTGCTGGGTTCATGTTACGGTCGTGCATTCTGTAATGAGTAGTCCACTGAACGGCAAGTTGAAGAACCCATGTGCAGTTTATTTACAAACATGTGTAAAAGTGTAAAAGTGATCCAAACATAATCCAAATAGGGATAGCTGACGCAAAACTGATGTTTCGACACAGTGTCAAGATCCCGAAGTGCAGATGTTTCGAAACACTCCTCCGAAGTGTGATTCGAAACACCCATGTCACGTGACTAAGGCGAATCAAATCATCGGGGCGTTTCACAAGTGTTTCGAGACCCGTATCTGCTTTTGACATAACATATTCACAAAGAATTCATTAAGTTGTCAACGAAATGTTACAACACATTACAAGAACAGAACAATAAAAACACAACTTTTAAACATTTATTATAATATATACATACTTCACCCAGGATTCGAACCTAAAGAGACAGACTCTAACAACATGCCAGTCGTGCACACTAACCACTTAAGCAATACTTAAAAATGACCACTAGGTGTCTCCGTAGAGACGGGTGTCGAATTGCTTCGAAGCATCGGCACATTTGCTTCGACTGTTTCAGTGTTTCATGAAGCCTCGCTCTGCCCACCACTAAATCCAAACAAAGACTTGACTTGACTTGAACAGACTTGAATAGACTTGATGTAGCATGAACAGACTAGACTCACCGACAGCAGGTTACAACATCAATACTCGACAAAGAACAAAGGCAACATGAGGGCTACTTATATCAGACAATAGGGGTCACATGACATAAACCAACCAATGAGCAAACAGTACTGAGAACCACATGACAGGACAATAGCCAATGAGGAACAAGACACATGACTTTGACAACCAATCAGAACTTGACACATACATAGGGCAGAAATACATGAGGGCAAGGGTTGGTGATGACACCAACAGCATGAATCAAATTACAAAATAAAAGACATGAAAACAAGAACATGAAACAAAACCCAAAACCCCACGTTACAGCAGGTTTGTTTTGGCACAGGGTGTGAAAAGGGGGGGGGGGGGGGGGGGGGTGAGACTTTGCAAATGCTGGAGGATTATGGAGCCCAGATCACCTCAAAATAATACATTTAAAAAGCAAAATTCATAAATGCACAGCACAATTTACATTTACAAAATCCAGTTCGTAAATTCAAAACACAATTCATAAATACAGAAGTAAAAACATAAATATTTCCCCAAATGCCCACACAAATGCATCTTACCTAAATAAATTTAAAATATTTAAGACAATGCCATAGATAAAAAATGCTTATCACTCGTTGAGTGTGGTTTTCATCCTCCATGCTAAATCTCTTCGCTGTGTGTGTGTGTTCGAAATCTCCCTTAGGTGGTGGTAGATGTTTTTAATGCCTGATCAAAAGTTACTGCGAATCTGATACTACTACTACTACTAACAACAACAACAGAACACATTACATAATTGTTGTTGTTAAATGAAATATCTGGACATTTAACACTTATTTAATAACATTATACCTGGTACATCTAAAAAATTTGAATATCATGAAAAAGGTCAATATTTTTTGTCCCTCATTTCAGAAAGTGAAACCCATATATTATATAGATTCATTAGACATAGAGTGAAATATTTCAAGCCTTTATTTCTTGAAATTTTGATGATTATGGCTTACAGATAATGAAAACCCAAAATTCAGTGTCTCAGAAAATTATTGTGAAAAATTTCAATATTGGAAAGTCATGGTGTCACACCCTAATCAGCTAATTACCTCAAAACACCTGCAAAGGTTTCCTGAGCCTTTAAATGGTCTCTCAGTTTGGTTCACTAGGCTACACAATCATTGGGAAGATTGCTGATCTGACAGTTGTCCAGAAGATAGTCATTGACACCCTCCACAAGGAGGGCAAGTCACAATAGTTAATTGCTAAAGAAGCTGGTTGTGCTGTATCCAAGCATATTCATAGAAAGTAGAGTGGAAGGAAAAAGTGTGGTAGGAAAAGGTGCATCAGCAAAAGGGATAACCGCAGCCTTGAGAGGATTGTCAGGCCAAATCCATTCAAGAATTTGGGGGAGCTTCACAAGGAGTGGACTGAGGCTGGCGTCAGCGCATCAGGAGCCACTACGCACAGACGAATCCTAGACATGGGCTACAAATGTTGCATTCCTCGTGTCATGCCACTCCTGAACCAGAGACAACTTCAGAAGCATCTTACCTGGGCTAAGGTGAAAAAGAACTGGACTGTTGCTCAGTGGTCCAAATTCCTCTTTTCAGATGAAAGTAAATTTTGCGTTTCATTTGGAAATCAAGGTCCCAGAGTCGGGAGAAAGAGGCACAGAAACCATGGTGCTTGAAGTCCCTTGAAATTTCCACAGTCAGTGATGATTTGGGCCGCCATGTCATCTGCTGGTGTTGGTCCCCTGTGTTTTCTGAAGTCCACAGTCAACACAGGCATCTACCAGGAAATTTTCTTAGAGCACTTCGTGCTTCCTTCTGCTGACAAGGTTTATGGAGATGTTGATTTCATTTTCCAGCAGGACTTGGCCCCTGCACACACTGCCAAAGGTACCAAAAGCTGGTTCAATGATCATGGTTTTACTGTGCTTGATTGGCCTGCAAACTCTCCTGACCTGAACCCCATAGAGAATCTATGGGGTATTGTCAAGAGGAAGATGAGAGATACCAGACCCAACAATGCAGATGACCTGAAGGCCGCTATCAAAGCAACCTGGGCTTCCATTACACCTGAGCAGTGCCACAGGCTGATTGCCTCCATGCCACGCCGCATTGATGCAGTAATTCATGGAAAAGGAGGCCCAACCAAGTATTGAGTGCATAGAAATTAACATACTTTTCAGAAGCCTGACACTTCTGTTTAAAATATCTCTTTTTCATTGATCTTATGTAATATTCTAATTTTCTGAGACACTGAATTTTGGGTTTTCATTATCTGTAAGCCATAATCATCAAAATTTCAAGAAATAAAGGCTTGAAATATTTCACTCTGTGTAATGAATCTATATAATATATGGGTTTCACTTTCTGAAATGAGTGACAAAAAATATTGACCTTTTTCATGATATTCAAATTTTTTTAGATGTACCTGTAGATTGATCTGAATAAACAGGGTATGTGCAACTTTGGTGTGTAAGACAGCAGGCTAACCGGGTAGCTGTATTTTGTGCGCACGATATAAATCATAATGTGATTTGGTAGAAATTGTAATCAGGTGCTAAAAAAAGAGTACCCATTAAAATGTCTTTATATAAAAGACCCGATCATGGAACTATGCACAGTACAAGCGCAGCGTTGAGCTTATTGAGTCTGTTCAGTAAAGAGCGTTTTTGATTGGTGGATTAAAAGCTCACAGAACATTATGAACATTATTGGCTGAACGGAACATCCTCCAAATAAAGATATTTATGAATCTTAACCTGCTAGGAAGGTCTCAAAAATACCACACACATATTCAAAGCAGTCCACGCATGTGTGATGATTTGTAAATGCAGATTCAACGATCCATAAATATTTGTAACATCATTCATAAATGTGTGATTGAAATTAATTCAAGAACTTGATATATTCATATTTGTGTAAACATTTTAAATGTGTTTAGGTAAGATGCTTTTGTGTGAGCGTTTGTGGAAATATTTATGCTTTTACTTCTGTTTTTGTGAATTGTGTTTTGAATTTACAAATCGGATTATGTAAATTGTGCTGTGCATTTATGAGTTTTGTTTTGTAAATTTATTATTTTTTTTAGGCTGATCTGGCTCACATAGAGGATCTCTTCTTTTACTGAGTCATTTTATGAAGAAAAACAAGCATGTGCAGACATGAAAATGTGGAAATATGAGTTAAGCATTATGAATACATATTCATGTACTGTAATAACAAATGCTTCCTGTGCAATTTCAGTACTATGATCCAGAACTCTACCCCTCCATGAAAGAGCAGAAGAATTTTGAAACGTACGTCTTCAACAAAACACATAAAGCTGACAGTAAGTTCATTATTAAACAGCTCTTATGTTGCATTTTACTGATCAATATAGTGCCTAATGTATTGCTTGTAGTGATTAGACCTGATTGGCTGCTTTATGTTCCAACTCAAGCTCTTCAGATCAATGTTTCATAGTAAACTCAAGGAAGTTTAGAGATTTCATTGTGCAAATTAGGACCACAACCACTCTCAAAGTATAATAGTAAGCGTCCCAGATCAGTCCCAGATCAAGTTACTAGTTTACAGTGGTCCTTGGTCATTAGAACTTGCATTTGCAAGCTTCCTCTGGGGCTTGCAGGTCAGATTACTGGAAAACAGGGTGGAGAACCAGTTCTAGAGTTCATAGATGTTTCTGTCACTTGCCCTGTGGGGTGAAGGAGTATGACACCAGGACTAAAAACCACCCTGATCCTTTCACCTGTTTAGGTGTTCACTGGTCAAAATACACACCTGTATTTGTCTCTTAAAGGTGAACCTGGAGAAAGCTGATACTGTCCGCTCGGTTTAAATTTCTTGGAGTTTTCTTTTAGTCTTCAGTCAGATATTCAGACATACATATTGAGATTTATCTAGGTGAAATGGGCCAGAAATAGCTTCTGGCCTGCAATTGTTTTGCTTCACATGAAACTTTCAGTAATCAGACACCCGGTCCTTTTAACACAGTGTCTCAAAGTAAAACACTGATCTGGGATCAGTTTTCCTAGTACATATTAACAGAAAATTTGAATTGGATGTGATATTATTTTGTTGTGCTGTATATTGCTTTCAAGCATTGTAGTCTCTGTGGCCTCACTCTATCTATCATGTATGAGCACTAAGTAATAAAATAAACTAGAAAAGTTGACTTTGATGAAAATAACTTTGATGTTGGCTTGGTCTGCAGGTTTTCTTCATATAGTTAAGTAATATCACACAAGCAACATGCCATTTTCCTGAATATCAGATAACACATGTGCCTGATCACAAATGTGTTTTTATTTTACTACACATTCAACAAACAAAGATGTTAATACCTGATGAGTTACTTTTAGACTAATATTGTCCGTTTTTTTTTGCCAATTAAAGTAGTTTAAACAAGCCGTAACAAAACATTTTTGTGCATCTCAGAGCAAATTGCGTATTTTGTTCTGAATGAATAGGGTTTGAACAAATATTTAATTTCTAAAGGATCGACGTTTTTTAACAATCGTTTCGTGAATGATTCAGTGAACACTCATGAAAGATTCTGGCGGTTTTAGTGTCACATTTATTTATACGTGTCAAGCCTAAACTAGTCAAGGTACCAGCACAAAAACACACTCTGCAAAATATTGTTTAATTATCATTATCGATATATCCCAGAAAATAGTAAGATATTAATTTTTTCTCCCAAAATATATAATTTTTTTGTACCTAAAAGTGTAAAAAATGTATATAGATTGGTAAAAGTTTGTTCTATATCTCTAATGTTTAACTGAATATACATAATTTTATGAATGAATAAATGGTAAATCTTGTGTATTTTGTCTTCTGCTTCTTTCTGTGTGTGCAGATGAAATTGCTTTCTTAGAGGGAATGACGATAGTCTACAAGAGCAGCATAGACTTGTTCTTCTATGTAGTTGGCAGCGCTCAGGAGAATGAGGTAAGTCCTGTATGCAGATGAGCTGGCCTGTGATTGGCTGAAGTCTTGTCACTTAATCTGCAGTGACAGCAATTCTTCCATTATGGAGAGCTGGTCAGTTTTAAACACTATTTGACATCTGTGACATTTTGTTTGTCTAAGAGGATGCAGAAATAACAAAGTCAGCTGTGTTTCATCCTCTTCCTTTTTTGTCTCTCTCTCTCTTTTCCTGTATTAGCTCATGCTGATGGCAGTGTTGAACTGCTTGTTTGAGTCTCTCAGTCAGATGTTGAGGTGAGTTCATGCTCTGATTCTATATATATATATATATCTATATATATATAATTATATCTATAATACACACCACACACATTCTCCCATTCAAAAGTTTTGGGTTTAGTTAAGATGATGATTTTTTGAGGCAAATAGATGCTTTATTCAGCACGGAGAACCATTAAATTGATCAGCGATAGTAAAGACAATAAAATTTATATAATAAAAGATGTATAAAAGTCTTTTAAATTGTAAAAATATTTATCAAATACATGCAGCCATGGTGAACATAAGATACATTCTTTAAAAAAATAAAATAAAATCTTACCGACAGCAAACTTTTGTATGATTAGTGTATGAAATCTGAGGCCATTTAATATTAAGAAAATATAGAGGCCAGTGTGTATTTTGATATTTATAAACAGTTCTGTTGACATCATGTGTCGTCCTAGCCATAGATATGTATAGGTAGGCCTAGATGCCTTATTAGCAGCTGTTTCTGTGGGCCACTATACGTAAGCTGTCTGCCATATTGGAACGGTCAAAACCGTTCACACTCAAGAGCAAGTTGACTATCTGCAACTGTAGTAGTACACTTGTATTTATATCCATATCTGCAATAGACTTAAGCAGATGATTTTTGTAAACTATCACAACACCACAAGACGAAGCGGTTCGCTAACACGACATGAAAATGTACCATAGTTTTAAAAACCTGTAATACTGAGTTGATACATATTAAAACAAATGCATTCTCACCTGTGAAAGTTCATTCCATTTCTTCGGGAATTTAAATTTTACAATCAGAGAATGCACAATGTTGTGGGCTTGTGGCATTTTGGAAAACCCATTGATTTTTACTGTGAGTGACCACACATTGGCTGTGAGATGGTGGACGCGTCGACGTGTCTGGAGTGGTCGAATGTGGCATCTGTCTGTACATATCTGCGGTCCTAGCTGCCTATAGGCTAATTCACGTCAGAATTCCCAGAATTCTTGGCGTCAAGCCTCCTGTGGTAACCATAGAAACTGGTTCAGTGCAGGACGTGGTGTCACAGAAGAACACTTGTGTGCTCAGATGTCTGGTACTTCTCCAACAGGAAGAATGTGGAGAAAAGGACTCTGTTGGATAACATGGATGGAGTGTTCCTTGTGGTGGATGAAATCATCGATGGAGGGTAAGTAATACACAGTTCTCTTTTAGAAATTAGTCGAGTTGAATTTAAATTGACTCCAGTTTTCAGTCATGATCCTTCAGAAATCATTCTAATATGCTGATTTGCTGCTCAGGAACATTTCCAATGTTTAATATTTTTGTGGAAATTGTAATACATTTTTTCAGGATTATTTGAATAGAAAGTTCAAAAGAACAGCATTTTTTTAAATTTGTCACACTTTGTTAACATGAGCATATCCTTGGATAAACAATACTTCTACAGCATTTATTAATCTGAGCTAATGTTAATTGCAAACTTTACTAATGCATTATTAACATCAAAAAGTTTTGCTGGTTCGTAGGTATAATGTACATCCCCAGTTTGTTCTTGATCTGATTCACCCTGAAGGTGGTTTTTTCTGCGATAACTACGGCTGGATGTAGCATTATCACACTTCTTACCACGTCTCCTTGCCACATACAGTAATAATTAGACACAAATATGGATTTGAGCTGAAATCATTTTGAACGCAAGCTTCCGTGAAGACCAGCGGGAAGTGGAAAGTTCAAAACTAGACGGACATTTAAGGATGCGGTGCAGTCAAAGCACTTTATTTACACAACATTTCACCACATAAATAATTAAGGCGATAAAATATATTGATTTAAGACGAAAATGTTTTAAAATCTTACCAGTTTGTTAGTTATCTTATTATCCATTATAGTGTACAAAACAATCGTCGCAAAATGGCAGCAGCTGCGTTTGTATGAAAGTCCGCGATACCAGGATGACATAATTAAATATTGTACACATAATATTGATTTGAGTTTTAATATTTGATTAGCTAACTAAACGCAAAGCTTCCACGAAAAAAAAAAAAACTGTTCCTAGCAAGCGTATAGCGCCGACTTCAGTTACCCGGATGAGCCTGTGTTATTAGTTTTTACTGGTTGTTATCGAGGAATAACATACCTTGGAATGTCACGACTGACCAATCAGAATTAAGTATCCCAGAGAGCCTTGTAATAACATTAGTTTATGCACTGTGAACTAACATGAATAACTGTATTTTCGTTAACTAACATTAACAAAGATGAATAATTACTGTAATAAATGTTTTGTTCATTGTTTGTTCATGTTAGTTGATACATTAACTAATGTTAACAAATGACAGCTTATTGTAATGTTACCTGAAATTTTTTTAATGTAAAAATAATGTCTTTACTGTTACTTTTGATAAATTTAATTCTTTGCTGAATAAAAATATTAATTACAAAAATCTTACTGTCCCCCACATTCGAAACAGTAGCGTATATGTGCTGTTCAAATTGCACAAAATGTAAAATGAATATGTGTTGTAATCGTATAGTGAAGTCAGTACCAATGCTTGGTACTCTAGGCCAGGTCAAGCATATAACAATAAAATAAATTATAAATAAAGACCTATTTTACCTATATTTGCAATTAAGTAAAATAAATGATAAACTTGAAAATAAAATTCAAATACAGCAATACAGTGACATAAGACTACAGTTACATTAATGAACAAAAAGATGTGAGAATCTCCGAGAAATTCCCTTTTTAAATAAACCTTTACTTTAATTTATGAATAATTTTTATTTAGTTTGACTAAATATACTGGCTTTTAGCAGGTAAAAAGATTTTATTAACAGGTCTTAAAAGGTCTTAAAAGATTAAGTTACAAGCTGCTTCTACAAACAAATAGCAGCTCAGATGCACAGAAGTGAAGCACAAAAAGATGAACAGAAAACGTTAATGATTATGATTCAGAAAAAGGCTAGGTTATAATTCACTTTCAACGAATGGGCTGGGCAGAACGGATAGGGAGAACTATACTGCCTATACCAGGATCTGCCACTGAGTGCAAAACTGGACTTAAACGAAGTTATCGTTATCATGATGGCTGTTTTTATTTCACAAGTCTCAATGCTAGCAATTTTGTGTCATAAAATTCACGACTTTCTATATTGATATGCTGCTCTTCAACTTATTTACAGGGTGATCCTAGAGAGTGACCCCCAACAGGTCATTGAGAAGGTCAACTACAGGGTAAGAGACTGTACAGAAGAGCAAATATCATTGTGTAATGAACTGACGGTGTTTGTTTCCTGTATTTAGGGGTTCTGCTCTGACAGCTTGTTATTAAACCACAGACAGCTGTCAGATATGACACCAGTACTGCAAGTCAGCAGAGTTTCTATCTTGCTTCTTTGTTTTACCTCACTGTAAAAAAAAAATCCGTTTTCAGCTGTGGTTGCCGGAATTTTACCGTAAAAAATATGTTTTAGGTTTTACGGTTTTAACTTATATTTACATTTAAATACTGTAATTTCATTATTAACTGATATAATGTTAATTTACCAACCTATTGAAGTACTGAAATCTTTTTTGTACCTTTGTAATACACTGATAACCACCCAATGCAGGTGGTGATGAGAAAGTCACATGATGAACCAAAGCCCATCACAAGCAGCCTTTAAATAATAACATGTATAGAAGGTGCACAGTGTCATTCACACAAACACCAAACACCATCATGGTAACACACATTAAACTGAAATAATGCAATAAACATTAATTTAACAACATTAGGTGTAACACACAATCCTAATATACAAAACTGAGAAGAAAAAACGAAGACGAAACATAGTTATTTCAACAAAAAAAAAAAAATTTGAAATTTGAAATGTAAAGCAGGGAATTCTTGGAATGTCAATTTACGGTTATTAACTGGGGCTTTTTCACTCCAAAACGTCAACTACCGTAAATTAATGTCCAATAATATTTCCATTACAGTTTTTCACTGTATATAGTAGGGGATTTTACCGTTAACCATTTAACAGGATTTTACTGTAGCATTTTTACAGTCTTTTACCGTTAAATTCATGGTCATTTTTTACAGTGTAGAATTACTGCTTTCTGTATTTATAATTACCTCAGCATACCATTTCAGCTTGACAAGAAGTTGCCTTTTTTTTAATGTGTATGTGGAAAGGAGGGATAAACAGAAGATTTAATTCCATTATACTATAAGTAATGTGTCCCTTTCATATACATACACACAGACAGACTAAATGTCCCCTCTCTTGCCCTGTCAGTGTGTGTCAGAACAAGCGTATGGCTTCGTCCTTTTTGATTACATCACTGGTAACATGGAGGCCCAAGGAGAGATGCGGCAGCTCCTGTAGCTCTCCTTCAGCCGCCTCCCTCACTCCCTCTGATTTAGTGCCGGATAGAGACGGGAGAGAGAGAGAGGGACGAGGGTGAGAGAGTGGGCAGGTAACTGCATGGCATGCACAAGTGTGTGTGAGGCTCACAAGAGGAACAGCTGTAACCCAGGCGGACGATCAATATTAAGAAAACATGGCGCTGACATCTGACCATAAACCTTTCGCTGCGGAGTGGGAGACACTGAGTCACATCTTTGAGTTACGCTCGCATAAACTCACTCAATCAATGACCGGGCATGATTTCGGCTCAGTTGACCTCAGTCCACACTTTCTGAATTTTGCTGTTATTATTTTTTTTTACTCCAGTACAAGGGGTGGGGGGGGGAGACTCTAAGATCCATTATCAAATCATGATTTCAATGAATTAATTGATTTACATAAGATTGAAATACAGTGGCAAAATAGAATACAAAACAACTAAAATAGATAAACGTTAAATTAAAGCTCTAAATTCTGTCTAAAATCTATCCCAGCAAATGTATTTTGTAAATATTCTTATTTGTATTATTTATGATTTTTTTTATTTATTAAATCAAAAAATAAACGTATAAACGTATTATTTTTTTATTCTGCAGGAAAATGGCAATATATTATCCATGAATATTTGTAGCAGCTGGGGCACATTTTATTTTGTCATCTTTTAGATGTCTTTTAGATTTAGTGATGGTCCTGCTCCAGTACAGTGGTCAACAAATATAGATTTTTAATGCATTTTTAGAACTTTTTTTGTTTTTTATTAGAAATGTTATTACATTTTATGCATGATTTTTTTTTATTAGTATAATTTTTTGTAATGATTTTTTTTTTTTACTATGGATTTTTAATTAACGTTTTAAAATTCTTTTTAATTTACTAGAACATTTTCTGTATTATTTTTCATACATTTTAGCAGCTGGGGCACATTTTATTCTGTGACCTTTTAGATGTTTTTAAAAAAAAATTTGACTCAGTTTTAGTGATGATTCTGTTCTAGTGTAGAGATCGACCAATATGGACATTTATATAATATCTATACAACAACTGATGGCTAAAATAAAGCCAAAATATACATAAGTAAATGTTTTGTAAATATTATATAAAATACGTTGTTATTTGATTACGTTTATTATTTAACAACAGAAAATATCCATTATCAAGGCTGACAAAATACCCTAGTATGAAGGTGAACTAACACTTCAGTTAACTGGGCAAGCTGGCATTATTATCAGCCAATGCCATTAATCTCAAATTAGGCAGAAATTTGCAGATCATTTGGTCTATTATTGCTCCAGATGTTCTGTGTATTTTTGCAACAGCTTTGGGACATTATTTTTGTCCATTAGTGAGGTTTAACAGTAGCAGTTGGGTTGTGGTGTGTTGTTGACCTTTAACCTTCGCTTTGGCATACAGTAACAGTTTGAAACATCTTACCTGATGTCTGGCTTGGTTGGTTGTGGTTTATGTTGGTTAGTTATTATTTTAATTGTTCTTGATTTTGGTTATTTTTCAGGCAGATGACAACCCATTATCAGAACAGAGTGTGGCACAGGTATTGAACACACAGTTTGAACACACACAGAATTTTCCCACCTTTTAACATCTTTGTCATGAAACTTTTTAAAGCTCAAAGCTTGTTAAACAGTCTGAAATGTTTCTTCATTAACACCTAGACTGATTTTAGTCTTGCTCTAACCTTTGCCACTAACTCTAACCTTGACAGCACATCACTGAAAAACTGGCTCTCACCTCTAATGTAAGTGCATGAACACTCACACATATGTGCTATTGGACACCCACTCATATATGCATGCTGAAGTAAGCATGTGTGTGCATTGAAGCTCTTAGAATGTTATGCAGCCTTTTGGGTAAATCTTTAAAACATTATATCAGAGTGACAACAGAGGCGTAATATCATCGATAATAGACTGAAACTACTCTAAAGTGAAGTTTAATTATAAAAGAGGCATCACCATAGAAAAAAAGCAATTGTTATTGTCTAGTCTAATATTGTGGTCTTCAGATGCCCCCTTGTGGCTATGATATAAAATTGTTAGTGTGGTTGGGGAGGTTTTATCATCAAGAATATACCCAGATATCAGGTAACGTTCTCTCAAAGTTAAGAACAAAAATTATATATTAGATCTATATAATATAGATATAGTATATATAATAATTTTTTTTTCAGTTTTTGACGTTCAGAGAATATTCAGAAATCGCAATTCCATAATAAGTGTGAACTTTACCAACGTTCTTAGAACAGAGTTTGGTTGTAAAGCTGGTACACCTCATATTGCACTATTGAGTCTGGTATTATACAAAATAAAATAATTCCACTTTCCTTTTCCTTTTCCATTTTCATAGTGTTCCTTTAGCAACAAAAAAATTGAGCAATAAAAAAAGGAATGGTTTATTAAAACCATATTGCATTGCATCAGTGTGGGACCGTATTATTTATTATTATTACTCACAATATATGCATTATATTTTATTATTACATTAACTAATTAACAACGCAAATAATTTCACATTGCAGAGCACATTGAATTGCATATGTGGAGCTTCTTTTTGAAGTGTGTTACATTTTTTGGGTTGATCCTAATAATCCGCCTTTTTATTTATTTATTTATTTCAGGTGTTACAGTCAGCAAAGGAGCAGATCAAGTGGTCAATTCTAAAATAACATTTTCCATGACCTGAAGGAATCTGTAAATTATTGCAAGGCTTTTTTTTTAATGAGTTGTAATTTAATTAATTATTGAAGTAATGCAGTTGCATCTCATGTTTAGTGCTGAAATATGTCTATTTATTTTTTTTTGCCAAAGAGTAAATTAGGTCATTTGTGCTTTTTAAATGATATGATAGGAAGATTGCTTACTGGGGTCTGAACCACACATACTTGTCTATTTCCAAAGCAGCTTTAAAGCAATCACAACTCTTTTTAACCTCTGCAAATATTGATATACTGCTGTTCAGTTTAGAGGAGGTACAGGCATGTCTTCTTTTAGCATAGCCTGTCATTTAAATGGTCACAGGTCTAAACTTGATTGTCTAAACTTGTATTGTTCTTTCATCAGTTTTGTTATTTTTGTTATGCTTTAAACAACCTTTTGCCAAATAATAATAATAATAATTTACAAAGTTCTGTTACACTAAGTCTATATTTTGCTATTTTAAAATGTATGTTTTTTTGTTCAAATGGGGAAAAGGCAATATTATGAAATTGATATAGTCAGATAGAGGCATTAATATAATGATATAATCCACTATAATAATAATAATAATAATAATAATAATTGTCTGATAAGCCACACCTATGTGTACTTTAGAAATATGGAAAGTAATAGCATTTAGTAGGTTTAAAAAAAAAGTATTGTGTTTTGGTCAATAGTAACATTTCCATAAAAACAATATATTTAATTTTCTTGTAAAACAAATTGTGTATATTCTGCTGATTTGTTAAAAAAATGTTTTTGTTAAAAACATGGTTTCAGAAAATAATATGCACAAAAATGTCACTAAAAACTAATAAATGTGTTTTGTTTTTTTTAGCATTTGTTGAGTCGTTTCAGTATTTTTGAGACCGAATGACAATAGGACAACAATGCTGATTGGTGAGAGAACACCGAATCAAGACCAATCAGATTTGTTCCATAATGAATGTTCTGCATAAATACGCATATGTTTATTAGTAATAAAAAGAGGGTGTGGCTTGGTCTGCCATTGGATGCCGTTGGCCAATGGAAATCGTCAAGCCGAGGCTCCGCCTACACAACTGAACCAAAGGGACGCAGCTGTGGAATCGCCAAAGCCTGACTGGTCGCAGATATTAAAGGTGGGTGTTGACTTTTGAAAGCGGGGAGAACTTCAACACCCAATCACATTTTACTCTTTCTTTCCGAAGCCTGTCGAATCTGACCTGTCAGCACTAGCACAAATAAAACATCAAATTCTGTAGTAGCCGAGTTTTCATTAGGCTTTCTAACTTGTTTTGCTCAGTGTCAAGACGACAAAATCAGATACCGAAAGCTTTGGTAATAGTGATAATACACAGGCTAATAGCCAGTTACTATTTTTATTTTGCCTAGGCCTACTTTAGAGGTTACATTTAGAGTTTTATGTTTGTTGAGATGATTTTAGAGTCAGCAAAAATAACGCATTTAGCCCATATCACAGTCTACAATAAACAGGGCTAACAGAAACTATATGTTTTAAGAATGGTGCACAATTTACACAGTATAGTAGATTACAGTTAACATGTGTTAAACAGTGATATGACCATTTACACAAAATCCACAATGAACTAAATTACGTTCTTATGTCAAATAATTATATTCTTATCAGTATTAGGTGATCACACACATATAATAATAGCTAATAATCACTGACGCAATGAAAAGGAACCCTTTTCGCCATAAACATAAAAAATAACCAGAATGGTGTGTACAAAAATAAATGTAGGTTACGCCATAGACCATAATAAAAGTGGATTAATTGCAGCTTACTTCTGTTACAGCGATTTCGTATTTTTCATATCGTGATCATTAAAAATCAGAGTGATTCACGGGCACAAGTTGATTAATGCGCATCCGGCGTTAGGAAAAGCATACATTTAACACGACAAAAAAAAAGTGAGACATGTTGAAACTAGCCTAAATCATCTTTTTATTAGCAGAACATTTTAACTATCGCAAAATCGCAGCCATAGGCCTACACTAAAAAAAAATAAAACACTAAAAAATGACTGGATTTTAAAAATCGTAAAATAATCGTTACAACTTTGTCATTTTCTAGGCTACTCCTTTCTTTACACCGATTTATATAGAAAGAAATAGCGACTAAGAGAAAGCACTGGAGGCGAGTAAAGCACGTGAGCTGGCGACTGATCAGAACACAGCAGTAACTATAGCTAACTCTGGTCACATAGCCTACTTTCTCTCTTTTTACTTTATTTCCTCCCTGCCATAAAACCATTTTCTTTCATCTCCTGTTCAGGGTGTGACCTCGGTGTACCGCCACAATACCAACTTTCTGGCCTATTTATTTGTGCATTTATTTATCTCTTCATTTATATGTTAAAAAGAGAGAGATTTATTTTGTATTTTGTAAATAAATTAATACAATTAAATAAATTAATTAAATGCAATTAAATTTAAAAAATGAAGAAAAAGATAATGACGAAAGGGGAACCCACCTCCCAGCAAAATAAATAACTACTCCTATTAGAAGCCCAGCAATATTGTTATTGTTGTATTCTTCCTATTAATTAATTTGTGCCTTTGTAATCATACATTATGAGTTATTTCCCCCATATCATGAAGTTTGCTGTCAAAATTCACATGCAGGTATTCTTTTAAACAGTTTACAGGAAATCCCTTCAAATCAGCCACAAGAAATGTTTCAAAAGTTTTTTTTTTTTTTTGTCAACACAAGATTTCAGGTTATAATCCATAAATAATGTGTGATTGTTAGTTTTAGGTTTTAGGTCCATTTTTTTTTGGTTTAAGTACACATATTCCATGAAGTCATGAGTTTAAAAATACCTATAATAGTTACAAAAGAGCATTGTAAGGTCTTGTGCAAACATATTGCATGCAGTGTTAAAAAATGCTAACTGAAATCAAAAAGTTAAGTTTAATTGTTGCCTTAAATAAATAAATAAATCAGTGATGTATAGTGACTGCAGTGCTGAAAGTCATTGCATTTTTTACGAGTTTGAATTTAATTTATTTATTGTTTATTGGTAAACCGTGTTGGGGAAAGTTACTTTTAAAACTACTGCGTTACTGCCTAAAAAAGTCACCAATTACTCGTTATAGAAAGTAATGTGTTCTGTTTCTTTTGCGTTACTTTTTCTCATCTGCCTTGACCTCATTGTTCTCTCTTCAGAAACAAAAAATACAAAGAAACACAAATGTTATAAAGTCATTTTTGCTCATTAGTACGGTTGAACTGGAAGGTCAGAAGCAAAGACATTGGTTAATAAAATGGAATTAAATAGGCTGCATAAAGTCTTCTGTTATTTAACAGTTTGCATTTGACTGTTTTTATTCATTTGGAGGAATACTGAATCTGTTTTTATGCAAGTGAGATGAGTACATACCAGGCTGATGATTTAGTCAGATTGGACAGTATCATCGCGTGTTTACCTCGGGGGGCGCGGGAGGGGCAACAAGCGCTCCAGCAACGGGTGTACTGCGGGTTGTGACATTCGTGCCCACAATAGGGGGTGCAACAGGGACAGAAGGCGCTCGGAGTCAAACTCCAGTACGTACAACACCACCCAGTGAAGCTGTCGGTCAATTCACATTCGAAATATGTCTAAGTTAACGTGCATTACTCAACCCCAGGAGACTCAATTTCTTGGGGGGGGTAAATTAAAAGTAATGCTTACTTTACTAAAAAGTAATCTGATTACGTAACTCGCATTACTTTAATGCGTTACCCCCAAACACAGTCGGTAAATAAAATCAAGCTAAAAAGTACAAAAACCTGTGAAATCGAGTAGAATTGACATTAATTGATGTAAAAAGTTAAATGGAAGGGAACAAACGTTTAAAATTGGGGGGAAACTGCACAGTATAACTAATACTGTCACTGATTGTGTTTTCTCAGAAGCACAGATATTTTACAGATGTTGACTTAAAGCCCTGATTGTAAGTTTCCAGGAGTGGTGAGTGATTGTGATGTGTTTGTCATAATCGCCATCTAGTGGACAAATGGACATTTACACCGTCAACTTGAAAAAGCCAGACTCTCCGCACCTAAAGCACGCGTGCTCAATGTAAATTCTATATATTGAGCACAAAAGAAGATATATAAACAGTTGCTGATAGTCATTGACTTCAATGGTATGGAAAGTATGCTATGGAAGTCAAGGACATTCTTCAAAATATCCTCTTTTGTGTTCCACAGAAAAGAACGTCTACGGTTTGGGTGAGTAATTAATGACAGAATTTTGCATTTTTGGGTGAACTATCCCTTAAACCTAAGGCCTAAGATGGGTCTGAGCTTGTCAGTACTCAGCCCTGTTCAACTGGTTTGTTGGCTGGGTTTAGCAGTTACACCAGGCTTGGGAAATCACACACTTGGCCATGTTGAGACATTAAAATCAGCTACAGAAAAAGGATTTAGATTTGACAGTACAATACTGTAAAAATACTCCGTAAAAACCTGTTAAATGGTTAACTGTATGTTTCCATACTATATTCGGTGAATAAATGTAATTACATTTAATGTAATTTCACAGTAAAATACTGTTAAAAAATATTTTCGGAAGTGAAAAAGAAAACGTAATTGTATAATTTACAGTGAAAAACTGCAAATTGACACTCCAATATTTCCCTGCATGACACTTCATATTTGATTTTTTTTTTTTAAATAACATGTTTCTTCTTATTTTTTCTTATCAGTTGTGTACATTAGGTGTTTATCTTACATCTAATGTTGTTAAAATAACATTTATTGCATGTTTTCAGTATCGTGTGTGTCACCATGATGGAGTTTAGTGTTTGTGTGAATGAGACTGTGTGCACCTTCTATATATAAGTATTGCCCTCAGCTCGTAGAAAAGCTGTTTGTGATGAGCTTTGGTTCATCATGTGACTTTCTCATCACCACCAGCTTTTGGTGGTTATCAGTTTCTTACAATGGTTCAAAACAATTATTAGTACTTCAATAGGTTGGTATATTAACATTGTATCAGTTAATGAAATATGTTTTTTCACTGTAAATTTAAACAGTTCTATAAAACCTAAAATGTTGCTACCATATTTTTTACGGTGAAGTTCTGGCAACCACAGCTGCCGGTATATTACCGTAATTTTTTTTTACAGTGATAGGAGTAGCAAACAAGCATCTCTTTGCAGCATCCTTTTCCCCAAACATATCATGGATGTATTTTTAACCCTTGTAGAAATCCATCATTGGCATCATGTTTCCTGCATGTAATTATACAGAGGGGTCTAAGCGAACACCACACACACACACACACGTCACTGCATCTTCACATCCTCAGGAAATGTGTTTTTGTGAGAGTAGCGGGTGTTAATAGATTTCAGATCGCTTGCAGCTGCTCACAAAGTGCTTCAAAGTGAAGAAGCGCTGGATGAAAGAATGCCCGTCATCTGTCACAGCCCTCTTCATGGGATAGAGACACGCAACACTGTGGGCTCGTCCCAAAATACAGTCCTCCACAAGGTCACAACTGCACGCTAATTTCCTCAAGTACTTAACCTTGAGAAGATTTGTCTACATATTTCTCATTTTTGCCATGAGAAAACTGACCTTGTTTCCTCTGTACCGAGTAGTTTATTGACACGATGAAAGACAAACTTCAGCATAAATGACATGAAGCTGTATGTTTTCACAGTCAAACAAATGCTTTCATGTATGCTCTACCACATATTTTATAATTCAACGACTGGCTGCTGTTAACCAAGTGTGACAGCCAAAGGCATTTCTTGTTTGTTTTTTTACAAGCTCAAAAATTTTTACAGGTGAAGATGAAGAAAACCTATACTTTTAGATATCTAAAATCCTAATAATCTTAATCGAATAGATCTGTATACTGTATATTGTCAATTATGTTATGTTTATACATGGCTGCGTCTTGTCACTTTTCACCTGATGTTTTTTTTCCACGTCTCATTGGCACTTTACTAAGTTCCTGCCAGTTTTATATGGAAAAAAACTGTTAAGGTGTAATGCCTCTGATTTAATTTTTTTTTTACATTTATAAGGACATATTTTTCTAGCCATTCACTCTGTGTCATATGATGTCAAATAATTAAATTCAAATAGTTAAATAATAAAAATCAGTTTGTTAAAATAAACAAACAAAATAAAATTTCAACTCATATATATGTGATAATACATAAACTATAGGCCATAATATAACATTATGAACCATATCAGGTTTTACAAATAAAAAGACATATTCATTATGGGGTATTTCACCCTCTCACATTATACATTTCAGGGGCTGATATCACCAAAACTGGCATTTTGGCTGGATCCCCCATTACATTACATTACATTTAAAATATAAATTATAAATGTATTGTCCCAGTAAACAAAATTCAATGTATATGTGTAAATGGTTGGAGAATCTTTAAATAAGCATTACAAACTATACTAGGTTTTATAAATAGAAAGAGATTTTCATTATGGGCTATTTCACCCATCCACATTATGAATATCAGGGGCTGATGTCACCGAAATTGGCATTTTGGCCTGATTCCCCATTATATTGCTATATTACATATTACGGTTTTTACTGTATTTTTGTTTAAATAAATGCAGCCTTGGTGAACATAAAAGGCTTCTTTTAAAAACATAAAAAATCTTTGCTGACCCTGAATATTCCAATGGTAGTGTAGAATTTATATATATTTTTATATTATATTATATTATATATATTATATTATATTATATTATAAAGTGTTAAATATATTTAAAATCTAACATTATTTTAATATAAACAGATTGTCCCAGTAAACAACATTCTGTTCCACTGTACATGTGTATGGTTGGAGAATCTTCAAAATAAAAGTATCTGTTAAAGTAAGTCAATCACACACATCATGGTGTGCATCATCTAAAAGTGAGCTTTAAAACAGGGCATATAATATTGATCAAAACATCCAACGGACTCTATAAATCAATGAATTACGAGGGGGTTCAGTTCTGAAACACTGATTGGTCACATGGTCACCCGTAATTGGGCATAAGTGGCATCTGGGAAGTAGAGGCAATGTGGAATTTTTTTTTTTTTACATCAAGGAGCCAGTTGGCATATGGTGAGACCTTTGAACTGTTCCTCATACTTCACTTATTGGCATGGTGTCATGCTTGACGTGGGGAAACTATACTGCTAGTCTGTTCGGAATAGGTTATGGATAAAAGAAAGAGAGAGAGTTTGTGTGAAAGAGACTGTATGGTAGTTATCAAGCGTAGCGTTAGTTCTGGCAAGTCACGTTAATCAAGCTCACATCAGCTGACCTTCAGCTGATCCCCATCTACCTATGAGACTACGACACCTGTCTAAGCATTCACATATAAGGTCCCTCAGTAGTATCAGCAGTTTTCGCATTGCTCAATAGCTAATTACCCTCCTCCATCCCCAACTCCTCCTCTGTCTGTCGGGATTCAGCCTTCTGATTCTCCTTTGAATCAGACTAATTCTAAAATGTGTACATAAAATTATTGAACTTTAACGATATCTGCAATACATTTATGTTAGTTCTATTCTGTTTACCCTGGGGGTTATCGCTGCTCTCCCTGCTCTCATCCATGCTAGGCTGCATGGCCTCCGTGCAGGGAGTTCTTGCCCAGAACAGAACCATACCGCCAATCCAAACTGTATGCTAATTGTCAATCATCCTTTGACGATAGTGGTCCTAACAGAATGAACCTTTATAGACATGGTGAACTGTGGTGATTGGACGTCTATGTGACACAAAAATGACAATTTTGCCTGTCTTGTGTATTCGTATGTTTATGTATGTGTGGTTGTGACTGCATTTCTGCCAGATAAGACAAGCCTCACATCACAGTTCAATCATCTGAAATAATTCCTTTGTTTTCAGTTACGGAAGTTAAAATCCATAGTCACCAGAACAGCAGCACAAATCATTAAAGTCTGGTCTTGCTCACATTTTCAGTCAACTCATGCAGCACAGCAAGGGGTTGCTGCATATATAGGAGATGGAGTGAACAAACTGAGCGTGATTGGTTGGCAGCTGTTTAGCATACTCTCCCTGATTGGCTAAGGAGCTGACATTGATGGATTGGTCCTTTACTGATTGGTTCCTCTAAAAAATGACGTTCTCAAATGCAGGGCAGGGCTAAACTTATGGGGTGTGGCTAATTTAATGTGTGCTGTCAATCAGCGAGGGCCCTCAACACAAAAATAAATTGTTAACAGTTTTTACCGCCAACATTTTTGTTTAAAACTGCTATATTTATGATTATCAACTCAACACATTCTAGAAAAGACAAGTATTTCATGCATACCAAATGTACACACAGTTTCACTTTTAATCCAGTGAACAATTTAACAATTTCTCTATTTACCACAGTGGAACTAAAGAAAAAGCATGGAAAAATCAAAATCAGTAAGATTACAATCTTGAAAATGAAGGTAAAATAACTGATGAAAACCTATTTTTCAAGCTTTAGCGAGCGATTAATAAATCAAGTGTTCATGACATCCTGGCATGTTCCTCCAGAATATTAACTATTACTCAAACTGCTGAAAGAAAAGTATGAAATTAACTATTTTAATCGTCCGTTTCTTGGAAGAGCTGAATAGTAGGCCTATGGTGTATTTTGGAGGCCTGTGTTATTTAACTATCATGGTCCTTTCCTTAAGTATCATACCAAATTACACCGCGCTGTCATATGGACTTAAAATCATATTAAAATATGTGTTGGGCTGGATCTCGAGATCTCATGAAATGAATTCATCCATGAAGCCAGGCGCTTCAAGCAGATCCAAGGCCGCATGGAAGGCCTGAGCTCATAAAGAGACGGCCCGCGTTTTGTCTCCTGTTTCTCGTCAGGTCGCCTGCCAACTCTGCGTCACCCAATCAGGGCGCCCAGAGGAACACATGGTCCGCGGGGCTCCTCTATACCCTCGCGTGCCGCACGCCCCATTTCAAATAAACACCCGGATCCACTTGGCGCGGCGAGACCCGCCATCTGCCCAAACAGAGACGGCGGAAAATAAATGCCACTCTCCTAAACAAATAAACCTCCGTGCCGTTCAGAACGCCCGAGATGGGAGTACGGGATAGGAGAAAATACGATTTGTCCTCGCGAAGGGTAAACACGGCGACAGGGCTCTGAATGTATGAGGAGAGCCGGGGAATGGAGAGGTTTCACAGAGCATACAGTCAACGGGAAAGCAATCAAGGGAAAGTGTGTAGGCAAAGTCGTTTGGAGAAATAAATGATAAAGTTTTCAGGCAGAAAGCCACAGCGGCCTCCACTTATATGTCAAATGTCAAAGCCCAATTTGCTAGTAGATGACAACCATAGTAGCCTAGATAGCCACCGAGATAAAATAGTATTTTAAACGTTTTAAAAATAATAAATACAATAAAAATATAAATACAAATATAAAAACGGTCACGTTGAATATTCGACATAGCCTACAAGAATTAAAATATTTTATTTGGTGTAACTATTAGGCTGAATAATAACCAGTTAATTTAGATCTTAGCACATGAAGCATAATTTTTCCTTTTACTTAGCCTACAGTTCCGTATTGTCGGTCATTCTTGAATTCTTAAAATACCCTGTTAGCTGTTGCAATTGCAGTTGTATTTGTAACCTTTGTTGCATTTTACGAATGCCAAAAATATACAAAAATATCATTATCACCAAGCTGCTATCTCTGATCTTTCCAACCACAAAGCATTTGAATGTGCCAACGCGTTATTAAAGCTTCAGAGTGCAATGAAGGTGCATTGAAGGTACATTACTATTACAGATATATATATCTATATATAATAAATATATATCTATGGTGGTGTGTGTGTGTGGGTGGGTTTGTTGTGTGTGTGTGTGGGTTGTGGAGTGTGTGTGTGTGTGTGTGTGTCCCCCCCCCCCCCCCCCCCCCCCCAAAAATCTTAAAATTATTTCTGAGATCACGTGACACTGCATTAGAAATGTCTGAATGAGTATTTTTGTTGTTACGAAAATTGTTAGAAAATTTCTTGAAGAAAAGTATACCTATCATGTAAAATACTTTTTATGAGCAGATTTAATAAATGGATGCTTAATGGTTAAAAATTGGATTAATTCCAAATTGTCCTTATATTATAATCATTATAATATAATATAATGCATAATTTGTATTATCTCATAACTGTACATTTCTGCCATATGAATATATTACTCTATTACTAAAATGTGTGTAGAAACAAAGCTGCTTTGAAACTATATTTATTTGGAAAATCAAATATTAAATCACACATATTAAAAACATGTGCTGCATTATTATTGGCTGTTTTTACAGTGAGTCTGTGCATCAACCTTACATCCAGCAGAGGGCAATACAGCATCAAGATGCAGTTGGACCAGACCGACCACAAAAGAGTTTCTGAGGCCTTTTTCAATAATTCTGATTAAACCACCTCATATGTACACTGTGTGTTCCTGGCCTTGCCTTGCCTTGTGTTACAGGTTATCCATGAAACTTCAAGAATCTGAGATATATGAAGGCACAGAGCGGTGCCTCTTCTTCAGTCACTTTCTAAATTGTTATGTTCATTTTTAAGTATGGTGAAATGTCATGTGATGGACTGGATTACTGAGAGTTTAGAGCTGGTATCACATGCTCATATCTTATGGGAAAAGATTTTATGATAACATAAAAAAAAAATTAAAAAATGCTCCATGATTTTAAGAGGCTGATTTGTTAAGCTACATATGTAAAAAATGCATAAAGAAAAAGTCTTTCTCTCTCTCTCTCTCTCTCTCTCTCTCAAACCCAGGGCGGAGAATGAGATGATTGGCTATCTTTGCGTTTCGTCATGCAAGAGGCAGGGCTGTCACAGAAAGCTGTCCTTTTAGGGACATAACTGAGGTGGGCAGGATGGAATGAGCGGGCGTGATAGGGCGATTGTGTCAGAGAAAGCAAGATTGACAGGAATGACATCTCCATTTATTGGCTGCTAAAGTCTAGTCAGCAAAAGGGCATTCAGGGCCACCGGCTGGCTCTGCTGGCGGCCTGTTCAGTCGGCGCCTGGTGAGTAAGCATTTAGACAACAGCCCTCACCGCTGCAATGCATGGGAGAAATATCTCTGTCAACACTGACTGTGATCTTTGACGGTGCCTCTAAAGAGGAAGGTCATACATATGAATGCAATCTCTGTCACACTCTTTTTCACACACACTCTCGCATATAAACACACACAAAACCAAGCCTGACATAAATTGCACATAATGCCATGTTGTCAAAGTTTCTTGGCACAAAGATTCAGAAGTAAATAGCCTTGACTAAAGGTTCAGAGTCCTGACCCTAGAAACATGTCGCTGAAATTTTCTCAGCACAGTTTGTTTTGAATGTTGTCTTTGTTGAATGATTATAGCTTTAACACATTGACTGTAATATCATTTCATGTTTGGAGTTTTATATTCTTGATCCTTCAAACGTAGTGTGGAGGCAGAATGAGGCTTCTATGTCACCCAATGCAGTCATTTGATTTAATTCAAATCAGGGTCGTGTGTCATTCAGAATTTCAGTGAGAATGCCTTTTAAATTCCAATTTAATTTTTGAATTTGAGTTGAGGGAGCAAACAGGATGCTGAATTGCAATTTGAGTTTTGAATAGTTGAATTGTAAAAGAAATGTAAAAGTTTGTCAAGACAAAGGAAACACCATGAAGGCAAACTTTGAGTGATGGCTTGACAAAGCCTCGTTTTAAAGTTCTGAAAGTCTGAAAGCTTGACAGCATTATAGGCTTACAGAGCGATCAATTTAATTTATGTAATAAATATAAAAAAAGTGTTCATCTGCATACAATATTGTTCAAAAGTTTGGGGGTTAGTAAGATTTTTGAGTTTTTGAAGGAAGTCTTGAATGCTCACCAAGGCTGCATTTCATAGATCAAAAGTACAGTAAAAACAGTAATATTTTGAAATATTATTACAATTTTAAATAACCGTTGTTTATTTAAATATATTTTTAAAATGTGCATGCATGCGATGCAAAGCGGAATTCTCAGCAGCCATTACTCCATTCTTCAGTGTCACATCTTCCTTCATAATTCTATTTTGCTGATTTGCTGCTCAAGAAACATTTCTTATGGTTTGGCCAGTGCAATTAAAATTCCAACCCATTGATTGAAAATGAGTTAATTCTTGGTTGTGATTCAAATAATAAAATCACATTGTAAAAGACAGTTTTACTTATTATACCCCTGAAACAGTTTTCAGGATGTATTGACATTACTGACAGTGTAATATTTATTTAATCTTTTTTGGTTTCTTTTTGTCTATTTCCAATAATGCACGAAGCCCTGGAGTCATAGTAAACAGCATCTCTAGTACTTTAGGAATTTTATCCAACATGGAGGATGAAGAGATTTTTCCTGGTGGGTTCTGGGAACTCTGTGTATGTGATTTCTGATAAAATAATCCTGCAGTTGTAACTTTGGTCAAAAGTCCCCTGTACTTGTTGCACTTGGCTAATGAATGTCTATGACAATATTTAACTCACAATTTTGGCTTCTTTGCACACACATCCACACACAGGCACAGATACACACACATCAAACAAAAATCATTCTTTTATATATGTTTGCATAACCTTTCCATCAAACAAAGGTGAAAGAAAACAAACACTCTCCAAAGGAAATGTCCCTCTAAAGGAAACATGCTCACTTGGTGTTACAGCATATTTTGGTACTAAAATATTTGTGTTTCGTTTTTTTAGAAGCATCGACGTCCAGAGGGTTGCGACCTCAAAATGAGAAAACTGGTGATGTTACAAAACCCTCAAAATGAATGGGGATTATGCTTAAGTATTTCATACCGACTGCCATAGTTATAGTCAATATTATATAGGAAAGGTTTCACCACCATCAGTCCAGGACTGAGATGCAGTGTCCTTCAGGCTAATAAAAGTAGGCGATTCATGTACTTAGAAAAGGGCCACAGAAAGTACCACCTAATATCCTAAAGCTGTCATGCTCAGAGAATCACTTAATAAGGCACATAATCGTAAGAGGCGGCCAAGACCTCAGATGACACTAAATCAATTGGCAGACGGTAACTCCTCAGGCGGGCCACGGTACCTAAGCTCTGAGTTATGACTTTCGGGGTGCCCCAGGGCTCAATACCCGGCCCACTCACACTTCTCTCCGTCCCAACTTTACCCTCTGGACTTAATTCATTTTTCCCTTGCTGGATCTGGCAGGTTGCGTGTTACTTGGCGCCTCTCAAGTCGCCGGGCCAGCAGTATGATTAAGGGAGATGGAGGAGGATAAATGGAAAAGTACAGGAAGAGGAACAGTGTTGACCTAGAGGGAAGAACCTTGCACTAATTCTTTACATGCTGTATGTATCTGGCAGGGAAAGATAAAAGGTTAAATGTCTCAAGAAACCATAAGTATGTCAGAAGTGTTGTTTGCGAAGGAAATTGAAATTATAGTACTGCATATCCGAGCTATTTGCTGTGGAGGTCTTGCTTAATCATTTCCATAGCTCATGTTGTATTTGGTGTCAATTCCCATCTACAGATGATACCGCTAAACGATGAATGACAATCAGACATTAGCTGTTTTTTAACAGAGTTGGAGATCGTTTTCGTACAATAATCATGAGAAAATGCTGCGCAGAGAATTGCTTTCGCTACAAAGAACACTTAATCCTTGACACTTCTCCGTCTTTACCAACATGCGTCTCACTCATTGTTCGGTTTGTGCTCATCCCGACAAGAAGGCGTTAAACGCCAGTGGAGCTTTTCCAGGTTAGCTTCCCACATTCTCCTCAGTAATCAAGAGCTTCCTCGCAATAACGATAAATCTCTAATTTTGACGTGCGGCATAAATAAAGCAAACAGGCCTTGGTTTGATTACCCAGACTCCCCGTGAACAGACGGGCATTTGAGTGGCTCTGCTATTTATCAACCTGGATCTCTCTTCCTCTCAATCTCTCCAGCACTCAAAAAACGCCGTCACTGATTGCGTTTAATGTCTAACACATGGCCTGGCCAAGCATTCCCACTGCTGCCCGGGGAGGTGTTTGGACTGATTAAGAGAACTGTTTTTGCGGCCAAAGACTTGGGTTGTGAAACCAAAAGGTTTTGGCAACGCGGCAGAATTTCGGGTGTAGCTCTAGGGATTCGAATGCGGCTGCCTCTGTGGTTAGCGGACATAGTTTCTACTCTTGGAATCTTGCAGAAGCATCCAAACGGGGAAGAAATGGCGTATAGCAGCAATTACTTAATCCTTAGATGGTTCCTCCTTCGTGCCGTCTCTCCTCTCTCTCTCTCTCTCTCTCTCTCACCTTTTTTTTTATCCTCCATCCATTCAGCCTTCCTCCCGTTTTGCTGGCTGCCGGGGTCACATTTTTAACCTTGGTGCTCTTATGGGCGAGGGTCCTTCACGCCCCAAATTGGCCTGCACCCATCTGGCACTGTCAGGCCATTATTAGTGCTATTATCATCAAAGTCACAGTCTGAATTATAGCGCATGCAAAAGCTGCGCCGCTCGGACTTAACAGTGACCTGAGCCAGGATGACAGCGAAAAGGGTTGAGACCTAACCGATGACATCACTCTAATCCCTCAAAGGCAGAAACGGCTGACGCTGAACAGAACTGTTCTGGGAGAAAGTTTGCAGGTTGCACAACTTCATGTCGTCTTGAAACTCTCAGATTCATGTTAACAGACGACCATAGGCCATAGGATCTGCCTGCGGATTTATGAGCAGTATAAAGTCTAAAAGGTCTTGTTTCTTGAAGCAAATGCAGTGAGTTAGATGTAAGTAGTTAATGAGAAGCAACATTTGACACGTGGGAAAGTTTACTTACTGTAAATTCATTCATTTAGCAGCAGGTGCTTTTAGACAAAGAAAAATACAAAAGAGGAATGCTACAACATAAGTGATTCATTCTAAGACTAAATAAAGGAGAATATAAAGTTAAAGAACAGTTATAGAGATTATTTTGTTGATGCTTATGTGCTTAAACAGATAGTCCACCCTAAAAATTATGAAATTCTGTCATCATTTGCTCACCTTCATGCCATTGCAAACCTGTTTGACTGACTTTCTTCTAAAGGAATGTTGGTAACCAAACTGTTTTGGTTCTGATTGACTTCCATTGTTTTTTTGTTTGTTTGTTTTTTAGTCCATACGTGGAAGTCAATGGGAGCCGAAACTGTTTGGTTACCCACATTCTTCAAAATATAAAAGAGGATATTTTGACGATTGTTGGTAACCCAATGGTTTTGATTCCCATTTACTTTCATTGTTTGTTTTTTGTCCATACAATGAAAGTCAATGGGGACTGAAATTGTTTCATTGCCAACATTCTTCAAAATATCCTCTTTTATATTCCACAAAAGAAAGAAAATAAGTCATACAGGTTTGGAACCAAATGGGCGAGTAAGTAGTTAAGTGCTCACAAAGAGTTTTGTGTAAGTGTGTTTTTAGGTCATTCGACCATCAAGGTAAGATGTGAAAGTATGTGTAAATGATTTTGTACTACATCTGATTTTGGATAATGAAATTAAACATAAAGAAACTATACTTTTTGCCTTGCATTCGTTTTTAAATGGACATTGGATGTGAATGCTGGATTTGAATGTTTGCATCTTAAAGGTGAAGTGTATCATCTCTGCACCACAAAGAACTGCAAAACTCATATTTTTTGCTCACTAAACAGTAATAGAAGAAAATATTTAAACATCTGAATGTACAAAAATTACTCATCTTCAAAAAAGAGAGATCTAACCCTCAAAAATCAGGTTTTTCCCATCAAAGGCTCACAAAACCCCTGTCCGGCACTCCTCCACATTCAGTGCTGCCCTGGACACCGAATGGCCTGCATTGTTTTGTACTCATGTGTCAGTTTATTTTGTCCCTTTGCAAAGGATCTTAAGGCAGCGCTGTTGTCCTTTTAAATTAAGCTTCTCTATATGCATGAGCGGAGGGGGGAGAGAACACTGGCAACGGAGGAAAGAAGTGCCATGGTGGGGAGTCTAATCAAGTGACAAACTGCTGAGCGGGCTCAAAACACGAGCTGTCCATCAGCGATAGGTGAGTGTAAGAAATAACTCAGTCTTGTATGCAAGTCTACAGACAAATGTTAAGAGGTGCATTTAATACAGCTATTATAGAATGTAAGTGTGTGCTCATTTGTATCATCCTTTTTTGCCTGGGTGGCTGGCCCATCTTTCTGATCATTATATAATTTTAGGGCGCTCCCAAGGGTTGATGGGAGTAAGCTCAGAGTTCAAATCTGACGCCCCCATATGGTCAATTAAATCCCACTCAGTGCCCAAGCAGGGCCTCTTTCTTTATGGCACTTATTTACTCTTCTATTTTCATTATGTACAGAGAAGGAAAGATGGAGAAAGAGAGATCAAGAGGGAAGACAGTTCTTGTCTGTTCTTGATGCATGACCTCAAAGGACACAAATTTCACTAGTGTTGGGAATCATAAGGAAGTTAATGATTTTAGTTCCTGATTCTAACGATTTCAGTTTATTGATAATTATTTTAGTGATTGAGAATATTCCACCTCCACACTATTGGTTTATTAATTATATTACTAAATTATAACTGAACTATTATTATTATTATAAATATTATTTAAAAATAATTTATTACATGCACTGTTGTTTTAAGTACACCTCCACTAATAATGATATTACTAAAATAATAAAAAATAAAGGGTCTTTAATGTAATCGGCATAAATAGTTATCATAAGTTTTTCTATATCTATAAATTCATTCTATGATTTTTATTAATATATTCTATTATAGAAAAATAGTTAAAACATCTTTTAACACATTTTTTATTTATTTTAATACAGCTCTGTTTTCGGGTCCAAAAGGGGAATGATAATCCAGTAATCCACAGTGTTCTTTTATTAGTTAATATATGTTTTATTATTATTCTTAAATTAAAGTGTGCTAATTTATTTATATATTATTATATATATTTTTTTGTATTTTTGATTTAATTAACGTTGAGACATTTGCAACCATGTCATATGTTAATTGGTTAGGGTGCAAAACTGTTTAAATAGTGTTGGCACTTAATAACGATGCAGGAAAAATTGTTCTAGTATTTTATTTTAGACTGACTTCAGCAGATTCCTTGTAGACAAATTCTCATGCATAAGCAATCTGAACAGTCACAAGACAGACTTCAAAGCTGCTCTCAGACTAAATGGGGAATGGCAGCCTGTGACCCAAAAAAGAAGCTTTATGTTGAATGTGCAATTGATTTGTTAGGAGAGAGGTGAAAGGCCTTATGGGTAAAGTAAATAAAAGAATGCATATCAATATATCATCAATACTCCTCTTTATGCTGGTTCAGAGCCTCTCAAGAGGCTACAATATGCAGGGCGGAGATCAATAATCGTTCTGTCTGAGCGAGAAATGGTGGCTCTGCTGTCACATTTGTAGCCTGGACTGTAATAGCATCTGCTGTGATGTAAGACGTCCTTTAGTCACGGATCTTCATGCCATTTGTGTCTCCTAACAGTTAGTCTTTGTGCGCTAGTAGTCAAAACATCACATTATTGGTATTGAGATCCATTTCATCAATCCATTCACAGGTGGACAGCACTGAATAGGTGTAAACAGGGTCCAAACACTTTGTGAACCTATATTTTAAATGCATGTGACTAAACCACATTTGTAATATTAGCACTATTTAATGCACCTAGCAGTGAAGCACCGCCTACTCACCTGTCAGTCATCATCCACTACTACACTAAAGGTTTTAAAAGAAATTAAGCTCAACCTAAACCTTATTTAATACAGGCAAACTGAGAATAACTGAGAATTAAACTAATTTGAGAAGCATTTTACTAGCAGGTGAGACATGATCTGTCTTGTCTGAGGACTTGTGATCGAGCCAAAGGTGTCATTTAAAGTGACCTGTATTCACAGTGCATATAACCGGAAGAGAGACGGTACTGGTGCACATAACACTATTTGATTGACCTTTTGTGATCCCTAGCCTGCTTTAATGAGTTACAGGATCCACTTTGTTCCAGCACAGAGCCGCTTGCCTCCTCCCATCCCTGCAGAGGCCTCTCTTTTACAACCTCAGGTGCTTCTGGATACACTTAGTGCTCACTGTAGTCACCTGGGAATGCATGGGGTCAAACCTTGCCTGACCTCTCACTGGAATCTGTGCTCACACAGCCAAAAAAAGAAAGAACAAGTGGGAAAGAAAAAGAAAGTCTCTTGTATAATGTGCCCTATAAAGTCTCCCACAGCATAATGTCTAAAGCTTCAGATTTTTATATCGTTGTTTTGGTTTTATTTTAGACAGTATATTTTTTTGAGGAAAAAAAACATATCTTCATGTATAGGGCTTGTGATTAAGATTTTTTTTTAACTCTATTGTATAATAACAATTCCCATAAATGTATCAAATGCTTTAATTTTTCTTACAATAATTTGGCTACCACGGTTGAGCTTGACTAATGCAGTAAACTCTCCAACATGTGTAAAAATTCAGAAAATAAAATATTTACCTTCCCTCCGAAAGTGTCCACAAGATCTCACTTTTTGCCACAATTTTAACAATGTTTTGTAATGTTGTATAGCTTGTTTATAATTAAAAAGTGTTGTACTACAACTAATTCAGTATATTTCATTCGATTATGACAGTTTTGATTTTATTTAATGATGATGTCTGTGACAGTTATGATTATGATGAGTTTAACATATTAGATACAGTCAAGAAGGTCAAAATCCATATTTCCAGAGGGAATAAGACATTTTATGTTTTTAAAGCTACATACATTTAATGCCAGGTTAATATAATAGTTACATAATAGTTTATCGAACATATGTTAACACAAAAAAATATGAGATTTATATCTCTAAATGTTTTAAAAAGTTAAGGGGAGACTCGAGTGTGCTTTATTTAGTGGGATGTGCCAGTAAACCAAGGCTGCTAAATAAAATAGTAAAAAATACAAAATAATAGCGAGAGGGATCGTTACAAATGGCTAGCTATTTAACTAGTCTATAATTAATCTCACTTTCATGTACAGAATAAACATCAGATGCGATGTTTACATTATTAAAATGGCATAATGTTATCGCTAGCTAACATAGCATGTCTTTATGACAGATTATGAACCGTTTATTATGTCTTTTTCCTTCAAATTGTTATAGGTTTAAGACACCACTGTTAAAACTTTTAGGGTCCCCTTTCCACACATTTTACTCGTTTTCAAGTGTTTCAAGACGCACTCGTGATGTTGACACGCCAGAGTGTCTTTAACTTTAATCGAAATGCCTCGAGCGTGAAAGTCATCAGGCTGTCACGGATCTGCGCGTGGCCATGACCGGCATGATAAAGAACCGGACGTTTTTTGGGCGAGGAAAACGGCTAATGGGCGAAAGATGAGGAGAAAAACAATAGCAAAGCGCATCCTGTACAGTGGATACGAGGCATACGAAGAGACACCCGAAGAAACCGGCGCGAGGGCGAACCACGTCCTCAGTGTATGTAAACATCAAGCTTTTGTTGCGTATGTGTCATTGTTTTGCAGTGCCTTGATTTAATTATGTGACTGTCTTTCAGCAAGAGCCCGCGAAGAGGAGAAAATGGAGAGAACCAAATGGAGAGGACATCTCATCTTGCAATGCTGACTATGTTAAGTTCAAAACAAAGGTCTGTTCCTTTTTTATTGCTGAATCAATATTGTAATCCGTTTTGTTTTTAGCTGATAAGCCTTGCTGAATAGATTAAAACATCTGTTCCAGTGACAATTCTTAACATTTATAGCTTTTACGATTTGAATAACAAAATGAATTCAAATAATGAAAATGTATGACAGATAAATTGTATCTTCCGTGTGATTAAGGAGCTTTAAATGATTTATTTCAGACCTGCTGCATATCTGTAGCCTAGTTCAGTGAGGGTTAATAGGATCACAGTAGCCTATACTGTAAAAATGAAGACACTGGAGGCATTATCACACTGGCAAAACACTCTCGAGAACCTTTAAGAACCCATTTCAAAAAGGGAAATCAGTTCTCCGAGGAGTTTACATGATGAAGCCCCAAGAGTTCCTGCAAGAACTTAAAAGACTGCCTTCGGTTCCTTCAGGAATCCCATCATGAGGGAAAGGATTCCAGGCACTTCAATTATATATTGAACTATCTAATAATGTAACAGGATATTTGATGCATCTTCAGGTTTCTGCCAGTGTGAGGAACCTCAAAACGATCATTTTTTTTATATTACTAGCCAATGTCATTTTGAAGTTGCAAACCAAACCAGAACCACTGGTTTGTTGTATTTTCTTTCATATGTATTTTGCTTGCTCTCGAACAGGCTTTTGAGGTTGACAAGCCCCTTGGAGATGCAACAAGGGATGCAAATTTTACTATGGAGGTAATATGGCACTAAATTCCACTTTTGGGCTACTTTATTAATAATCTAACATTTAACTTACTGCATAAATTAAATTAAGCTTCTAAACATCTACTGTGCAATGCCTTTTGAGAATTTAGAGCCAAAAAGTGATTGCACTTAAACTCATTCAGCTTCAAACACTTGTTTTCCATGCTTAAAATGATCATGGGCATTTTTGGTAAATTACTGATACAAGTTTGAACCAATGTGCCCACTCAGTTTATAATGTGACGTGGATGACGTAATCTTCTTCCAGGTGCTCGGAAGCCTCCAATCACGTTCAAGGGCGGAGCTTGTCGCCATGGTGGTGAGTATGCAGAGGGAGATGGACGGCCTCCGAGAACAAATCAGAAGCCTTACAGGTAAAGCAGTGGACTTCTGAAATGTGTCCTTTCAGGGTTTGGTTTTTTATTTTACAGCAATGCATTTCCATTGGCAGGGAAAGATTTACACCCAGCTGAAAACTCGTTCACAGATCATTTCATGTTTCAAGATCATTTCAATTTGAGGAAAAGTTCAGCAAGTTCATGAGGAAACTTCACGTCAAAGAAAGATTTAGTGTTACTGGGGTGTGCCATGTTACACAAAAGGTTACCTTTTACCATACTTTTTTTTTACAGCTTGTGGGAAGTTGGCTCAGACACTTGAAGAGCTGATTGAGAAGAGTGATAGATGGCTGTGCAGCAGCCATGAAGCTGCAACTCCCAGCATTCCAAGGAAGCTTGAGAGAAGCAGGCCACCCAGTCACATTTCTCCTCCAAGGGTGCTTAGTGGAAGAGCAGCTGAATGTGCAAGTTCAGGGCAGCAGGGGTGTGGTCAGTATGAGGTCACACAAACAATGCCTCAAAGGAATGGAACGCTTCCCGAACAAAAAGTAAGAGTTACATTTTAGATGCTTCTGTAATCAGCTTTCTCATTTTGGTGAAATTTAATGTACATTTTTGATAAATGTTCTTCATAGAATTTCATGTGTTTAATTGTTTTGAAATAAAAAGTTGTATTTTTTAGCCACAGTTGCTGTTTTTTGCTACTGTTTCATCCTTGGGCTTCACTTATTTTAATAGTCGATTAATCTGCTGGTTATTGCTTTGATTAATCAGACATAATGTTCAATGCTCTCACTCGAACCATGTGAAAAGTAAAGTGATGTTTACATTGGCTCGCAAAATATTTTACAATAAAGAATACAATATGGAATGGTTATAAAAAAGAATAGTTTAAAATATTTTTTAAATAAATAAATGAACACAACATATTAGACAAAAGTTCCTGTATTCAAAAGGTTTTTTGTTTTTCTGGGGCTGCAATTAACGACTATTTTAGTAATTGATTAATCTGCTTGTTAAAAAATTGTAATTTGTCATTGTCTGTTGAAAGCAGCAAACAACCAAAATTATTAAAATGATCAAACCAAACTAAGTATGTACCGTATTTGGATATATATGAATTATGCATGATTTAAAATCGTTTCTGTAAAAATATAATTACCTGCATTTATGATTTCAGTTGTGGCTCATTTAAAACTACAATTTGTTGTTTAGCTAATATTTGAATGACTTGCCTGCACAATCACTATTAAATATTGAAAGTTTAACAATGACAGCAACATTAAATTGCTTTCTGTAAGAGTGCATTGTTTTGCAAATGCTTGCGTTAAAAGAGCAGTAAAATGAAATTAAATGTATTTTTAGGTCGTAGTAGTGCATTTTGAACCGTATGAAATATCTGACTAATCAATAATAACATTTATCGTTGATTATTCAGTTTTATTATCAGTTTTAAAAATTTGTCATTCATTGGTTGTTGAATACATTTTCTTAGCTTATCCACAACATCTTTTGTGTTTCTTCCTCCAGGTTATCACTGCTGATCTCCTGGAGCGCTGCAACACAGGGACCACCGCTCAGAAACTCACCAATGACCTGCTGCGCAGCCTCTACGACAGAGACTGTCTGGCCTCTCACTCAATCTCAGGCATCGTCAACAGCAAGCGAGGGATGCCTAAGCCAGCTCTTCCAGCACATGAGATCCAGGCCATTCTGAGTATGTATAAGGGACTGTTTGTAACAAGTACTGCACGGTGGGTGTCTTTTAGTTAGTTCGAGAATGCATTCAGTTCCATTTCATTAACTGCAATCAGGCCATTGTGAAGTTTGTGATTAATTGTGGTCTCAAGTTTGCAGTTTTGATTACCAGTGAAACATTCTCCACAGGGACAGTTCAGCGGTTCTTCCCTGGAAAGACTGATTCAGAAATAAAGGGCTACATACGACAGAAGCTTCAGAATGAGGCCAAGAGACTCCGGAAAAGGCCACACCCAGCTGATGATCCATTGGTGGGCTCGTTTGAGAAGTAGAGAGCAATGTTTGAGCATTGAGTGTTGACTTCCATTGGACATCCCCAGTGAACGTAGTTAGTTGAATAATTTAAAATCAAATTTAAGGACACAAAATTATGTTATCAACCTTAAAGGGATAGTTCAGAAAAACTTCTGTCATCATTTACTTAATTTTCATTTATTGCCGTTCCAAACCCATAGCATACAGGTTTGAAACGATATGAGGGTGAGTAAATTATGACAGAATTTTCATTTTTGAGTAAGGCAGCATGATTAATCAAAATAAAACCAATAAGGCTGCAATTTAATTTAATAAATAGAGTTTCAGAGTGAAGACTGGAGCAACTCATGATCCATTGTTTTCAGTATCTCAGAACGACTCGATTTGCGTTAAAGGGGTCATATGATGTTGCTTACAAAACATTATTTTGTGTATTTGGTGTTATGAAATGTGTTTATGCGGTTTAGGTTAAAAAAAACTTATTTTCCACATACTGTACATTATTGTTTTCTCCTCTATGCCCCGCCTTTCTGTAACACGTCGATTTTTTGCAAAGCTCATCGGGTCTGAAAAGCGAGGTGTGCTCTGATTTTGCCAGCTATCCAGTGCGTTGTGATTGGCCTAATACCTCAAGCGTGTAACAGAAATGTTACGCCCCTTACCATACTGTATGCCCTGTCGCCGGAGCGTAACATAAAACCATGTCTGCATTTGTGATTGGAGAAATGACAAACAACAAGCGCTACTCTACACTGCCCAAAAAACTCGCGTTTGAATCTTCAGCGGCAAACTCTTTAAATTTAAAAACGTACTTACAGTCTGTGAGTCAGAACAGCAGGCATTGTAGTCTACTCTCACAGGATCATGAAACAGTCCTCCATAAAATGTGTTGGACACATCTGTATATTTGGGTTGAAGTGTTCTGGAACGTGTTGTAAATACAACTTAACCACTGATTTCTAGTCGTGTCCTCTTTTGGAAGACCAAACAAAGTAGTTTTCGCTTTCACAACGAAACACAGCGTCACACACTGCGGGCTAGAGTGAGTGGAGGCCGGCATTGAGTGAGCGGCGGCGGGTGGGCTTGAGGCAAACACATGTGACGACCCCGGGGCTTGACTCTGCTTCGTCCACGGTGAAAGCTAATCCGGCGATCCACAGCGCGAAGTTGATGTATTTTCCTCAGCGACCAGCACAGATCAGCTCTAGGCATGATGAAGCAGATAGCGTCCTCGTTTGGAAGGCCAAACAAAGTAGTTTTTCTTTCACAACGAAACACAGCGTCTCCACAATATGGCGGCGGTGGCAGCGACAATACTACTGTGAGAATAAAAGTTTCACCTTCTTTCTTTGCGTGAACATTTGGTGGCGTTATGCAAATCTTCCCACACAGTGACGTATACATGTGGAGGCATGTTAGAACGAGCCGTTTTAGGTAGGTGTGGCTGACTCCTTAACTTTTATAAAGAATATCTCTTTTGGATTTGAGACTTTAGTCTTTTGCAATTTTACAGATCTTCTTAATGCACCAAGAGATTGTAACACTTCAAGAAGAGAAGAAAAATTGAAATCGCATCATATGACCCCTTTAAATTGTGCCCCTATTAAATGGGTATTCAGGTTCATATTTGGTTTTGGGAGTCCCAACAACATGTTTACATGCATGCAAGGTCAAAAAACACTTTTATTTTCTTATAATATGCATTTATTTTTTACCTTATTTGCTCAACAACTCCTAAACGTTTTGCTCAACGATTCATTTTTCCAAACCCCTCTTTTGCATGACGTTAATCTGCGTGATTGGTCCGATTGGTCTCATTTTAATTTCATCATGCCTGTAATGCCTGATACAGCAGTGTTTGTGAGCGCAGTGCTGCTTTGTGTACAGAGTTACTGGGGAAACAGCTATTTTTACCTCTCCAAAAGCGGCACCTAGTGGCAAAGAATGAATTAGCATTTTCATTCAGACTAACACGAAAAATCGACTGATGGTCCAACATTTTCCCGGGTCTGCTCGCGCAAACACGGTGGGCAGGCAATATTCTAATGTTTCATGTTGACGTCAACATGAAACGGCTTGGGATTCGTTTTAAAAACGACTCGTTTCAATGATTCAGAGTCGACTCTTTTTTTTGAGAGACAATATCTTTATACACGGTGCACTTTCAGATTTAAAACTTTTGCAGGATGTTTTCATTCACTTAGCTGTGTTACACACTGCATGAAAGGTAATTTTCAAAAATCCATAATAGGGGCACTTTAAATATCTGCTTGTGCTGTACTTTGGGTTGCTTATGACAAACATTTGGGAACCATTGTCATGAATTTGTAATGGGATGCCCTTATAAACAGACTGTTGTCAACAAAAGAGAAGCTTTAAAGGCTCCCTTGGGTTGTTTTCTCCTGCCAAATAAAAAGCTTGATGTTTCATTTAAAAGAAGAAAAAGTATATATATTTAAAATATTGCATAAAATAAAGAAATATTTTGCAATGAAATCTACAAATTTTAAGAGTTATTTTAAGTATTTTATTTATTTAATAATAATAATAATAATCTAAATTTTGGGCCAAATTATGCCACCCAACAAACAAGCCCAGCAAACCTGGAGCTTTTTTTTATAAAAAAAAAAAAAAAGGCAATACATTTTTTCCCCACAAATCGTGCAGCCCTATTTTTGAGTGAACTATCCATTTAAGATCCTGTTTGAAAGGTTTTGTCTAGAGTACATGACAAACTATGTGTATGATTTTTATCATGTTGATTACACAAAACTGCGACTTCTTATTGATTTGAAATTGCAAAACGAACCCCGGAGTCACAGTTAGAAGTAGATGGAAAACTGTAGCTTCGACGTACCTCCAGCATCACTGCCAGACGTTATCACACACTGTTTGTCATGTGCTAAAACTTTGAACCAAGTAGACTAAAGCTGTGAACACAGTGGCAGATGGTTAAGCATCGCTCTCCTGTAAAATGACATGGATGTCACTTGGTAGGGGGGTTACATCGTGATTGATGTAGTTCAGACTTGTGGTATTTTAGATGATCATGTTGAAAGTGTGCTCAGGCGTGTAATGTGAATATATTTTCTGTGTGTAATGTGAAATACACACGTGCCTCTTGTATCGGACTCCTCACTGTGGCCTTATCAGTCAGAAAACGCAGCTGTACAGTTCTCATTTCGAAACCACTGTGATTATATCCATTAAAAAGGACTTGTCTGTCTTGAACGTGTGGCGTCTTTTTTGTCTTGATTGCAGATTCTGTTCGTAGAAGCTCATTGAATCGGCTGCACGAAAACGCACACCTTTTTTTACCTTTCCAGACAGAAGCACACAGGCTCCTGCAGGCCATCGGCTGTGTGAGTAAATGAACCCCGCACTCACCAGCTGTAGCACCGCACCCACCCCTTTCTGGGGAAAAAACACATCACCGAACACATGGCACAAAGGATGGCGTGGGAACTGCATATGGTACATAATCAATAGGCCTTATCGTGCACACACAACCAGAACCGCAGACACACCTTCTTTGGGCTAGACCATTATCAGTGATACATGACCCTAATCCATTTATGTGTCAATGATACAACAGATTGGGGTTCGGGAAAACTGCAGCGTCACACTGGAGACGATATCTTCACTGATCCAGCCATCTTAAGACTCTGCCTGTATTTCCACTCATCAGATCTGCTAACAGCAAATCAATGGGCTTCTTTTGTTTCTGCAGGTTCAGACATCCTCATTGTGTCTTCGTGTTATTGGCAGCGTGTTGTGTGTGTGCGTAAATTGCTTTGATTTTGCCACCAGGATGGAGGCCTCTCCCAGAATGTTTTCTTTTATCTAATGTGAGGATGTAAACGTTGTGAGGAAGCGAATATTTCATACGGCGCTACGGCGCAGCCTTTTGATCTCTGAAGGCTCTAGTTGATTTACGAATAAGAGAAGTGCTTCAGCTGTATTCGCCAATATTTTCGCTGCGCAGTCAAAGAAAACTTCAAAGTTGAAAGTTGGAGCGTTAAAGAGTCCTCCGGGCTCGCATCCTTCTCTGAAGGGGCCAACGCAAACATGCCTCGGCCCTCCGCAGGGCTCTCGCTGAACCTGGGTAAAAGCAGCAGGGAGGACAACCGAAATTAAAAGTTTGCAGAACACAGGAGAAACGCCTCCTCCTGTAGGCCCATGCGTTTCCCGCAGAGCTGTAATATGTCATCTGGGCAGCCACTTCGGTGGAGGACATATCCCACAATGCCCTGCAAGGCAGGGTGCCACGGTTCACGTTGCGGCTCACTAACACGCCTCCACGTGCCATCTTAACTTTTCATTTGTCTTCTTCTACCTGTCAAGGGGAGGAAAAAATTGTTCAGAGGAAACGATCCTCCCCGACGGAATCATGATCTATCAGTTATACTTCTGTGCCGTTAAATTACATTGCACTTTTATTCAACGTTCCACAAGCATTTTAGATGAGCAGAAAAAGTCTTCTTAATCCAGGTCATAAAATATATCGTTCTTTCAGAGATTAGACATTCACACAAACTTTAATCTTTGATTTTTGCTTTGCTTTTTGTTGGGATCTTTTGTATGTATAGTATAAGCCCAAACCACTTTTTTTCCTTTTTTTTCTGTATCTTTCATATGTATAATATAAGCTTAAACTGTCTTCTTTGGGTTTTTTCCCCCCAATTTTGCTTTGTTTTGTCTGGATCCGTTGTAAGAACATAAGCGCAGACTGCCTTTTTTTTGTTTTTGTTTGGTTGGTGTTTTTTTTTGTTTTGTTTTGATCGGATTTTGTGTATGTATAATAGCTCAAATTATTTTTTTGACATATTTTGTCTGAATTTTTTGCACGTATAAGCTCAAACCATTGGTTTTTTTTTCGTTTCCTTTTGTGTTTCTTTGTTTAGATCTTTTATTATGTGTAATATAACCACTTTTTTTTTGATCTTGCATTTTTGTAATACAAGATCAAACAATTATGCAGTTTTTTTTTACTTTGTATATGTGCACTAAAAGTCCAAACAGCTGTTTTTTTTTTTCATTTGAACTTGCATTTGTGTAAAAAAAGATAAAACTGTAATGCTGTGTTTTGTTTTGATCTTTTATATATTGCATAAGTCCAAACAGCTGTTTTGTTTTTGTTTTGTGTCACTTTGCTATACTTGGTTTTGTTTGGAAGAATACAAACCCAAACAGTTGTGTTGCATTGTGTTTTGTTGTTTTGAACACAGACACATTCTTCAATAACCCTCAGTTCGGTTTTAATTTGAAGTCTTTGACTCATCTTGGGAATCTTGTTGTTCTGTCTGTCATGGCAGTAGGACAGGAAAAGACCAGCTGTCATGTTTCCAAATCAACAAAGGCTGTTTTTATATGCATTCTCTTGGGCTGAGTATGATTTTCCACCAGCAAGACTCCAAGAAATCCCCTCGTTCAGACACAGTGGTCTGAGCACAGTTGACATTCATAGACATGCATGTAGGAAGAACGTGTTTTTGCGGCTGTTCCTTTCTCTGCATGTTCTCCCGCTGAGAAGTGCATGTTCAATTAAAGCGCAGGGGGTGACCATTGGTCCAAACCAAACAGAACACGCATACGGCAGCCGCGAATGTGGAGAGGCTCGGGATGGTCAGTTGTCAGGGCAACATGGCCCCTGGAGAGGGACGAGGGTGAAGCAAACACCTGCCCTGCTCTGATCTGTGGGGAATTACTCTGACTGAGAGCAGATGAGGATCCTTAAAACTGAGAGAGCAAGCGTGAACAAGCAAGGAGGAGGAGGAAAAGCGGGGTGAAAATGTGAACATCTGCCCAATGAGAAGAGTGGAATTTATTTATTATCAGGAGGAAGAGGTGGTTCCATGGGGTGGTTTGATTAATGTCCAACCCTCCATCTTGTCAGTCCATTTTTGTCTGCTGAAAGGAAAACAAAGCACGGGGGGTTGAGAGAGAGGGAGTGAGGGAGAGGGGGGGGGGGAGGAGGGGGGGTTGGTGGGGAGTGTTCGGTTAATGGCTGCCACTGAGGTTTCTTTTCATGTCCTTGGGCCGTCAGCTTTTGATTGATGCTCAGAACAATGATTGACAGACCCTTAGCTTCCTGCTCACCAACCAAATCCAGGTCATTATGTGGAAGTAGAGCAAGTGGCGAGCGAGAAGGAGAGAGAGAGTTCTCGTCCAATCAGAGGGCAGAAAAGCACCTCTGTGGCCAATCAGATGAAGGGAGAAAATAGAGCAAGAAACCAAGCGGCTGAGAGAGAGAGAGAGAGAGAGAGAGAGAGAGAAAAAGTGAGAAAATAGAGACAGACAGAATGAATAAAAGAGGTTGAATTTAGAATAAGCCTGTCTGATCTCACCTGCTTATTATTTTGAAATAACATTCGTTTGAGTACCACTCCATCCAAACCTGTTCACTCTTTATCTGTCTCTTTCTCTCTCTCTCTGTGTTTTTTTGTTGGCATCTCAAACCCCATTTTTTCCCCTTGTGGCTGTAAGAATCCGTTAAGAATAGAAGCTGTGTCTTCATCTATCTGACATACTGTCAGCAAATCAGAGACCAGTGGTCTGTAAACACACTGGCGTGGGGTCAGATCGCTACACGTGTACCTCAGTGTTTTGTGTCATCTAAAAAATAAAAACGATAGACTAAAAACCCAAAATAATCACAGTTTGAAGCTGCTCAGGGCTGAAAGTGTCGCTTTGAGGCACAGTGAAACGGACAGAAACGGGAAGCAGCTTTTCTTTCGGGACAACCTCAAATTCGGGAGCTGTCTGTCATAATTTCCCAAGGCCGAAAGAACCACTGTAGCATGAGTCTGTCAGCAAAGAATCCCTTTGAGAATTTCTAACAGAATAAATGCCATAAAAATGACTTTTGATTTAACTTTAATTTTGAATATAATTTTATATTATTTTTAGGTGTTATTTTTTTATGAATACATTTCTATAATTATTTTTTTAGAACTTTAAATTACAAAAAATAATAATAATAAAATAGAATTTGCACAACTCTTTATGTGTACGAAATATCCATCTTTCTTGTTTGGGAGAGAGAAAAAACAGTTTTGCGTTGCTACCATACTACATTTATTATTTATGCCACATAATGTTTGTATACTGTAGATTTTATGTATGCATAGAACATAATTTGTATTATAAATATGGCCTTAAACTCTGTGCCAAATATTGTGTCTAATAATGCAATGCTCTCCACATGACCTTTCCATTGTGAGCAATGAAGTGAAAGTAATATCAGTATATATATTCTTGACTCATTATTTGATCACACTGTTAAATGTTTTAAGACATTTTAACATAAATTAGACTAAAATGCAATTTTTTGCTAAAATATTTTATAAAGAATACATGCATATATATATAGATGTGAGAACAATGTAGCGTTGAAATATTAGCTCAAGTAGTGGAGCATGGTGGTTGCACTTGCAATGCCAAGGTCAAGAGTTTGATTCCCAGGAAATACATGAGTTAATAAATTGTGTACATTGAATGCAATGTAAGTTGCTTTGAATAAAAGCGTCTGCCAAATTTCATAAATGTATGCTGAAAATGTATATTTTCACTCAGAAATTGCTAGTAAATATGACAAACGATTACAAAGAAATATGAAATTTTCGAAAAAGTTGAAAAAATAAAATAGTATTTTCTTGTAAAAGCCTACTCAATATCCGTAAAAAAAAAAAAGTGACAGCATAAAGGCAGAGCGTACGCTAGATCCCCAGTCAGTAAGAGACAATAAGAATAGAAGTGTATGAAAGACAATTGTGTGGTGCAAAGAAAAGAACCAATGTGTTTGTGTGTGTAAAACAGAATGGAGATACCTGGCTTTGGTTGGAGTGGGTATTATTAGGTTTGGGAAGAGGAACATATGTAGAGGAGCCGCAGGGCCTGGTGGACGCTTGATCCCTTTGCGGCCGCTCTCTCTTCTGCCCCCAAAATGGAAGCACAAATTGAGTTTGTGTATGGCTGTGTACATTTATTTTAAGAGGTACCGCCCCCCCCCCCCCCAACCCCCTCACCATACCAGCCCCCCCTGAGTTTAGGGTCATCTGTTTTTAAGTGTCAATTTGATTTTACCAATTTTGGCCCTTGCCCTCTGCATCCCTTCCTGATCCTTCTCTCTTTTCTCTCTCCTCTCTCTCTCTCTCCTCTCGTCACATTCGTTCTCATTCTAGCTGATGTTTATAGCAATATATGATGGGAACAGTTTGTATGAACATGGTGGTTTACATCCGTCATGTAGCATGTGTTCGGTCAGTTCATGTGATTTTCTTGTTGGAAACATTGGTTTATATATCTTGGATACATAATTTGTCTGTGTTTTGTTCATGGATTTGCAAATGATTCACAGATGTAAGGATCCGTGTTTATAAAAGCTTGTCTTCTCATCTGTATTGTTAATGAAAAAAAAAAAGGGGAACGAACTTTGTCCTAACTTATGAGGTTACGGCGTATGACTGTGTGTGTGTGTGTATGTGTGTGTGTGATTTGCCGCTTAAGAACAGTAGAAGTTGTGCTCTTCACTTCCTGTGATGATAGCAGCATTGTAGCAATTAATTAAACAAAATTAATTACCGTCCTTATCATCCGAGTACACATTCACGCAAAGCACTCTCTCCATCTTACTCTAACACACACACATACACACATACATTTACACCGAAACACTCATACGCCTGCTGTTTCTCTCTCTTTCTCTTTCCCAAATACTTTGCAGTAAAATATCCAATGGAAAATGGCATTGCTCAAAAGTTGCTCTTTCAAAGCTCAGGATATCTCATTTATGTTTCATTCAGGTATCAGCTTATTTTCAGATGTTTTTCCCCCCTTAAATTCCTTTGGAGAAATAGACAAAAATGCGAAGAGTGTACAAAATGAATATGTATAGTATAGCTGAAATATTTAAGATTTAAGAGAATTCGATTTTTCAAATAGAATTTTTCAGTTCATTTTGAGATATCTGACTTTTGACTGCAGTCTTTGGTGTCTGAGCACAGTTTGAGAACAGTGTTGTTTTATTGTCATTGATTATTTGTTAATATTTTGAATTCATTTTAGCTTTTCATTTACTTTTGAGTTTAAAGGTTAGTATTTTGTTTTGTGTTTTTTTTGTTCTTTGTTAGTTTTTTTTTTCCCGTGTGTCTGTAAGTTTTTTTTTTAAGTTTTAGTTGTTAGTTTCAGTTTATTTAATCTAAAAAAAATATTGGTAACTAGCTGAAATAATTTAATTTGAAATTTAATTTTATTAAATTTTATTTTATGGTTCTGTGTTTTTTGTTTTGTATTAAATGTGTCTATATAGTTTTTATCAAGTTTAGTTATTAGTATAAGTTTATTTAGTTTATTTTTTTCTTGTGTCTATATAGTTTTTTTTAAGTTTTAGGAGTTTGTTAGTTTCGTTTAGTTTAATCTAAAAAACAAATAAATTGGTAAACTAGCTGCATTAATTAATTACAATTAAATTAAATTACATTAAATTTAATTAATTATAAAATTTTTATTTTTTTTTTTTAATTTTTTTATTTTATTTTTTTTTTTTTTTGTATTAAATGTGTCTATATAGTTTTTATCAAGTTTAGTTATTAGTTTAAGTTTGAGTTAATTGTTTTCAACTAGCTGAAATAATTTAATTAGAAATTTAATTTGACCATTGTATAATTTGTCAATTTCTGTGTTTTTTTTGTTTTGTTTTGTTTTTACAGTGTCTATATTACTTTTATAATTATTAGATATGATCTTTATATCTTTATTTGACACCCTCTAACTCTAGCACTCTCTATTGTAATTCTATTCTTTAAAAAAATAATTTTTTTAGACTTGCACTCTATTCATTTGTTTTCTTTAAAAAAACTAACACTAGCTTGCTCTATTCTTTTTCTATTCTCTCTGTTTTCTTTTTATTTATTATATAATTAAAAAAAAACCTTGCTACATGTATTGCGTTTTTATTTTCCAGTTAATGTTATTTTATTTCAAGTAATACGGTTTGTATGTTGTAGTTTTTTTTTTTTTTTTATCAATAATAACCCTGCGTGAGACAATGTTGAGATCTCTTTCTCTCTCATTCTCTCTCTAATAGTAATCTTGTTGCTGTCTGGGAGCAATAATTGATATATTAAAGAGATCCCATTTGCAAAGCTTTTTTCTTTCTCCTTTCCTCAGTTATTTACACTCTTTAAATAAAGGTTCCAAAAGGGGGTTTTGAATAGAAGAACATTTTTTGGTTCCCCAAGGAACCTTTCAGTGAACAGTTTTTTTTTCTTAGTGTGAAGAACATTTGAATGATCTAAAGAACCTTTTGTGCAATGGAAATGTTCTATGGATGTTAAAGGTTCTTCATGGAGCCATCAATGCCATCAATTTCAAGAGTGTCCAGCTTCACTATTTAATTTCCCATCATTTTTAATCCTTTTAAACTATTTACTTCAATAATTAAAAGTAGTAAATGGTTGTGGCGTGTGGCGTGTCACACAGAAGACAGATTATGCTAGTTTGTGACAGTAAGTGTCAGACGTGGGTGTGATCAAGTCTAAAAGTGGGACGTGACACTATTAAACCATCTTATTTTGACATCCCTCTTTTTTTTTTACCTGTCTGAAATCATTTCTCGTTCTCAAACGTGCACTTAGATGGAGTATTCCCCTTAAAAGAGAACTTAGTTGGCGGTTGGAGCGGTTGGGTGTGTGTGTGCCATCCTCCTGCTGTGTACAATAGTGGGGTCTTTTCCTCGCCCCCGTGTGTATGGTGAACAGGATGGGGGTTTCTGGCCTGCGGGGTTGGGCCCCTCTGGCGTCTTGAAGCGGGTTCTGAGTGAGATTGATGAGGGTCGGGACCCCCACCTCCCCCCTCCTGGCCCACCAAGTCCCCCCCTATGGCGATAGTTCCTGTACACCCCCGAACACTCTCGCTTGCCAGAAATCTCCGTGTGCACGGGGCAAACCCAGCTGCGCCCTTCCGTTCCCAATCTTTCTCTTTTTTTATCTCTCCATTTATGCTTTTTAATTCTTTTATTGCTTGTTCTATCCATCTGGTTTCTTGCTTTCTGCTTTTCTCACTCGGGACTGAGTGTCCTGGCAGTTCAAAAGCTCAGTGATGATGGGTGGCTTGTGTGTTTCGTCTTTACACTTTTTCGTTGTCTGAAAGCAACAGAGAGAATGCAAAAGTAAGAGGGGGGGAAACAAACATTCTCACATAAATTCAGGTCCTGATTTATTTCGGGAGATCTGACGCAACCGAACAGCTGAAAGCTGCAATGAGATGTTTCTGCCGGTACCGCAGTGATAGAAATGCTGAGTCATACCTATAGTGGAAAACATGGTGAAAATGTTAATTTTTTTTCCTTCTGTCTGTTGACAGTATTTTCTTACATGTGCAGTAATAAAAAGAGATATGTACAAAATGCCTTCTGCAAAAACAATCAACTCATAAAATAAAATAAAATAAAATTTGGCTCTGTACAATGTTAAGATTTCTATTCTGGAAATGTATGGAAAATAGTGCATATTTTATTAGATAATGCCTCATTTGCATATTCAAACATAACATTTCAGAAAACTTGTAATACAGTTCATTTTGAGATATCCGACTTTTGAATGCACTATAAATTCAAAATATGGGGATGTACAGAATATTTTGAGAACTATTTTGCCAATTCATAAATCTCAGGATTTGATTATTTAAAGCGTTCCATGCCACACCTCAGTCTAAATATGCGGTTATATATTTTAAAAATATTATTTAAATATATTTTTGTATTTCTAAAAATAAAATAAAACCAAATAAAATGTTTTGTTTTGTATTTTATTTTATAACCGCAAAATCCCTATATTTTAATATTTTAATTTTATATATAAATCTTAATGTATATATAATATATATATAATATTTTCCAGAAGACAAATATTTTAGATATTTAAATATAGGGGGATTTTTTTAAATTTTTATTTATTTTTGATCAGATGAAGTGTAAGAAAAAGAAAAACTGTCATTTCATTTAACAATCACTGTATATATGTGCATATAAAACACATTTGAGTTTTTTTCATTTTGAGATATCTGACTTTTGAATATGCTATGAATGCTGATTCATACTCATAGTGAATAGATATCAAATGTATATAGCAGAGCAGAATAATGGGAGCAGTATGAGGTCGGAAACTAAGTGAACTTTCCACACAGACTATTTTCAGAACTCCGTTGCCAATCCATAAATCTCAGGTTGTGATTATTTAAAGCTTTCCACGGCGCACCATTCACACTAAATGGTGTGAGCTACATTCCTACGCTACGGAAAAAAAGCCCCCAGAAGGCTTCTTCCATTACTTCTCATTAACTACGGCCCCCGTGGCTGTTGATGTTACACTTCGGTTGATTAAACGTTTGTCATTTACACTTTCATCAAGCATCTCTGATTCTGTTCCAGTGTGAACATGTCAGTTGTCGTCGCTACACATCCGGTCGCGATGAAAGATTTTTATCAAGTGACCAATCCAAACTCTCAGAGCTGGTTTGAAGGGCAGGCTGAAGTCAGCCGTGACCATCTCTGTAAAATGTTAGGAGTTGTTGTGACAGTTATCGTGTTGTGTTTGTGATTTTATTGCACGGAGTAAATGAGTTTTAACAGATGAAGTTTGGGTGTTGAGATAAAATGTCAGTTCAAGGCCTCTGAGTGTCGGATTTACAATTGATTTACTCTTTCCAGAGCTTGCCAAGACTTAGAGATATTGGAATGATTGACTCATTTGCATTTGTAAAAGTTGTCCTGGATAATTTTCTAATTTCAAATGTTTTATTTTTTTTGCTTTATTGGCATTACTCAAATTTAAAAGTTCTATAATAATAGTCAAATTACACACACACACACACACACACACACACATGTCTGGTCAGCTATCCTTCTGGGGACTCTCCATAAGCGTAATGGTTTTTATACTGTACAGAACGTATATTCTATTGCCCTACACCAACCCACCCTAAACCTACCCCTCAAGAAACTTCTCCTTGCATTTTACACACACACACACACACCACCCAACACACACACACACAGCCACACACACACACACAGCCAACACACAAACACACACACATATAGAAATGTTTTACTTTGTTTATTTTTGCTTTAGGTATTTAAATAATATTAAAAGTTCTATAATAATAATAATAAAAAAGATAACACACACACCACACACAATATATAATATATATTAAATTTTTTGTTTTAATTGTAATTTAACTAATAGGTAAAAATTTTCGATCATAAGTAATAAAATATATTATATATACACACACACCTATATGTATATATACTATATATGACTAGTATACACACTCATATTAGACATTTCTCATATTCTATTTTTTGCTTTAATTGTATTTAAATCATAATTTAAAATTCTATAATAATTAAAACAAATATATATATATATATACACCACACATCACACACACATATGATATAATCATTTTCTTTCTTTTCTTTTTTTTTTTTGGATGAACAAATGTAAGAAAACTGTCCAACTGCTCTTAATGCTTTAACCTTAGAACTTTACACAAGAAGCTTTGAATACAGACAGAATCGGTGCCATAAACGTTTCGGGTGCTGTTTGAAAGTAAATGACCCTGTGACGCCATTGTGTAAAGAAGCACACATGATCTTTCCCTCCAAAACTTCGCTTTGCATTTCCAAACAAATCCTAAATAGCCAATCAGAGACAGTTAATTACAGTTGGATTGATGTCGTGTGTTGCTGCGGACAGTTTCAAGCTTTTCCTGGTGATTCCACACTGCTGGAGACGGAGCAGTCGTGCCTCATCCTAATTTTTCATTGTGTGTCAGCGAGCAAATGAAAGAGGTGCTTGTAATAACCCATAAAGAGGCTTTTTATCTGTCCACGACTCCCAAGTGCTCTCTGTCTTTCTTGCGATCCTTTTTAGATTTCAGACAGTTTCGCACAGTTTGTCTTTAGATAAAATTTAATCACTGCTGCGAATGCCATCAGGCTCATACGAACATCTGTCCTGCCTGGTGATCCTGTTTTCTGACCCCTGTCTGGTTTCACTGATGATACCACTTGCTCCTTCACACTCCTACATCATAACCCCCCCCCCCAAGAAAACACAGAAACTGAAACTCTGCTTTAAACCCTCACAACATCCTGCAGTCTTCTGACTCAGCGAGAGTCGTGTGTGTCCACCACATCCATGAACCATTTGTGCCTTAATTATCTACTTAATGAAACCGAACGTCAATACATTTTAAATATTTATCTGATTAAAATAACATGCAAATTACAAACTCTGGGGAGACTGGAAAGCATCAATGAAGCATCGCTAAATACATCAATGGTAGAAATCTTAAAGTGATTAAAAAAACATTATCTTGACAAAAACATCAATTTGTCAAAATAAGGCCATCAATACCTTTGGCTTAAAAACCCAGGATAGATTAATACAGGTCACCAATATTGCCATTGTTACCAGACATTCAAAACATCAATTCTTCAATATTACATTATATTCTGTATGATTGTAGGGGCAATGCAAGAATTAAAAAGAGACACAAGAGTATTTTTCTCTCATAAAAATGAGGATATCTCCCCAAAAACGAGGCGATTTTCAGATAATATATTGCTTTCATTTCAAGATGTGTTTGCTGAAGCCACATTAATATCTCTGTTGGATAAATTTTGGATAAACAGACAAAATATCGCTCTTTTTTTCTCTCCTTCACACACAGACAAATTCATGCACACTCACACACACACACACACTTCCCCTAATTCAGTGTTTTTCTGTGTCTCTGCAGGAGGAGAGCAGTGCTGTGTGCTGTAGAGGGGAGATAATGGCCTCTGGCTCCTCAATCTCTCAGCTGTAATGTGTTTCTGACGCCAGCGAATGCCTGCAGCCCCCTGGGAGGTACAGGGACGTCATCATGATGGAGTGTCAGGTGCTTCTGTGTGTGTGTGTGTGTGTGTGTGTGCGTGAGCATGTCAGTATGCATATCAAACAGCTCCATAATGATATCTGTTTTCCTGCCAGCCGGCCTAGACTGCTGGGACCACCTTTGCTTTGGCAATTCCAATCAAACGCCCATGTATAGCTGCCCATATCCGCACGTACAGTCCGAGCATTTAGAATATGTTCGGCGCTCATTTCTCGTCCCTCTTTATGTTACAGTTTCAGGCACCAATCGAGGGCCTGGTAATGGTAACCATGGTAACATGATGGAACTGACCAGCCACGCCACGACCAATAATCAGCACCACCCTTCCTGACATGAGCCGTATTAAAGGGTTAGTGGACCTAGTGATGGTTTTCATGTGACTCTCAGTCGGACTCAGATCAGTGGATGTTGGTTGATAACTTGCCAATGTGGCAGTCTTTAAGTGTTTTTGGATTGTGTGTGAGTGGAGGGGTGTTATTTCTGGATAGTTGGATATAGAGAAGGATGAGTATGGACAGTGAGAACAGAAATATGATCATAACATTTTGCAAGAAAGACGTGAACCTGATAAAATTTTTTAGCAGGCAGCATTTATAAATCATAAAATATAAAAAACTATATATTATTCTATATATATATATATATATAATATATATATAATAATATATATAATATATATAATAATATATTCATTAAGGAACCTATCACCCTTATTATTTTTTATAAATGTAATAGAACTTATACATCTTATAATTTTGGATATATTATATATTTCAGCATTTACAGTACATTTTGCAAGGTTCAGCATTTGCTCCAGAACAATAGATATATATAATCTTATTTAATAGATATATATATTATATATATCTATAAGATAATATTATAGGCTATAACTATTTAATAAAAATAAAATAAACTAGAAAAATGCTTAATTTTGTTGTTATTATTATTCACTTATAAAAATTGGTTAATTATTATTATTAGTATATTTAAAATTTAAAGTAAGTAAAATGCTGTCATATACATCCTATTCCTACATAAACATGATGTATGTATGTATATTTTCCTCCCCCATCCCCTATAACACGCTTATTATATATTTATATCTAATATGTGTGTATATTATTTTTAATATATAAAAAATATATCCATAGACAGCTACATCAAAAATTGCTATATGGTGTCTGCAATGGCACAATAAAAAAACAACTAGATAGGCTTAGAATATAACATTATGACAAATAAAATATTAAAACAGATTTAAAAAACAGGAATTCACTACTTACTTTTTGTCCCATTCCACATGAGCTCAAGGGCTCAATGTTTCAGTAGGCCTGCACCGCGACTCAGCCTTAATGATTTTTGTTAGCCTCATGTTTTTAGGGTTTTGTGGACGTTGAAAACAGGAAGAAGTTGGCGTGATGGATACATACGCAATGTACCATCCCTATGAGTGTGTGTGTGTGTGTGTGTGTGTGTGTAAGGAGAGAAAGAAAGAGTAGTTTACGGCCACGGGGTCAATCTTTCTGAATAGAGAGGAGAAAGGGAACCCCTCACATACACTCTCACACACATAATTCACAAAGACAGATCATTCACAGAGAGATATTTCACTCTCCTCCTCGTCTGCCAGGCCTACGGCATCTCGGCGAGGCCATAACTCAGCCGCGTGATTGACAGCTGGGATGGAGGGCTGAAAAGCAGGCTGGACACGTCGGATCATCTGGCATGTTGGAATGCCAGAGTGTCTGACTATTGTCTGATGTGGACAGTGTAGGCTGTGTGTGCATGTGTTTGAGAGACATTACTAAGACACTGAGAGCCCTCACAGACAGATCAGAGAAACCTAGTGTGACAGTGTGAGCGTGTGTTATCTGATCGGTCCAGGGCAGGAGTGCTGTTTGTCTAATGCTAGGGTTACAGCAATTGCAGGTCGCTGAGTCACATGTAGACCCCCACACATATACGCACACTTTACACCCACACGGGCCTGTCAGATATACATCACTGACAACCCCCTTCCTGAATTTACAACATGGACATCAAACGCCCCTTCAGACAGCTGTCTGCCACCCTCACCTTACCTGTCACTTGATGTCACACCCACACTCACACTCACACACTCACACACACACACACACACGCACGCATGCACACACACACACACACACCCGCCCGCCACGCACACCCACACACGACCACACATTTTTAAAATCAAAAATACAGTAAAATTGTGAAATATTATTACAATTTAAAATAGCTGTTTTCTATTTGAATATATTTTAAAATGTAATTTATTCCTGTGATGCAAAGCTCAATTTTCAGCATCCTTACTCCAGTCTTCAGTGTCACATGATACTTCAGAAATCATTCTAACATGATTTGCTGCTCAAGAAACATTTATTATTATTATCAATGATGAAAACAGTTCTGCTGCTTTGTGGAAACTGTGATATATTTTTTTCCAGGATTCTTTGATGAACAATTTTGAAATGATGGTTCTTGCAGACTTTTATATATATATATATATATATTCTATATATATATATATCTATATATAAATTTTTTTTTTGTATGTTTGTGTGCCATACATAATAAAGTTTATTCAATCTTTTTTTTTTTCAGTCATAGCTTATTGGGTACAAACATTTCTCCTAAACTATATTAAATAAATAAAAAAAACTATAAGAATAAATAAAAATAGACACAAATGAGAAACTGTTGATGTGACGTAACACATCAGTTTAGAGCTGAAAAGGTAACAAATCGTGAGGTTTTGCCTGAATTTTGACTTTGCAAACTTTGATATGTTGAAAATCTGAGCACAGTTCGAGACATTGTTGAAGTCTCGAACTGTGCGTGAGATTATGCACGTCACATGTGAGTACGTTTTTTTTTTCTGTGGTGAAAAATCTAAAAACCAGATGACTAAAGCAGAACTCACTCTTTGCTCTCCATTTAATCTAATTCTAATCAAATTCTGTGTTCTTTCCTAAGGGTTTGTTTGTTATATTAAGTTTATGCAAATGATTGTTTGCAAAAGATGATTCTGATCTCATTTTAATCAAGTATGTTCCACAGTAGCAACAAAAACTGCACTAACTGTGGGATTTTGCCAGAAACTTTAATTACCATGGTACATTTTTGTAAAGAATGTTTAGGTCCATTTGGTTTCCACACAGTTTGGAAGCAATTTATCATAATTCTCGACTCATGAGAAACATCTCTCAAACTGTGTTTTTTACATCGTGACTTTCAGCAGAACGAAATGGGAGAAGCCACCCAGAAAGCGTTGACCCCTGACCTTGTCGTAATGCCAGCCTCCAGGCGTGCTGACTTCACAGAAGCAGATGCACACAGCTCTTTCTGTTCTGCTCTTCAGCTGCCCAGGCTCTGGAGCCACGGGGAGAAAAGCTCAAGGACAGGGAGAGAGGAGACCGAGCCCTCCGGGCCTGTTCTGGACTCCACTGTCAGCTCCAGTGAACAGCTGTTGCCCAGGTAACAGGATGGGTGATTTTATGGGATAATGTGGGTGGCTGGTGTTCTGGTGTGTGGTTATCTATGGACAGCATACACCACAGTATATAATTAAGTACATAACCAACAAGATTATAAACAATCTCGAAGAGGAGTCCACTACAATAAAAACACAGATCATAAACCTAATGAGCCCAAGCAGGAGCGTGTGTGTGTGTGTGTGTGTGTGTGTGTGGGGACAGTTTGACAAGCCGAGGAGATTCCACTTTGCTGCAACTCTCCAGATGCCATCACCATAGCTACACTACGCTGGGAACCTGACCTTTGACCTCTCACTAAGTGACCCCTGCTGTTTGTACAGAGAAACTCTTTAGTGACAAGCAAGAGGGAAAGACATCTGGCGATGTGTGTGTCTAGCGAATTACTGGGCATAATGGACGAATCTTAACTCCGGGGAAAAGTTTTGGACATTTACAATGATAGAGTGGGGTTTTGAATTTTTGATGCTGTGTGATGTTTATATGTGAGTGTCTAAAATAAGAAATATTAAAACGGCACTTGTCTCCATTTCTACAATCTGACAAACCAGCATGTGTGGGGAAATAAGTCAATCAAAGTGCTATTTCTTTTATACTCTCTCACTTTTTTTCTTTTCCATATTCATTTAACATGACATGCACTTGTGTTGTGCTCTCTTTCTCTCTTTGTCTCTCTCTCTTTATGTTTATGACGCCTACATTCCTATGTATGTCTCTCCACCTCTATTATTCTCTCATGCTATTGGACATTTCTAGCCACGCCCAATTCTCTCTCTCTCTCTCTTTCTCTCTCTCTTTTCGCCTGCATCTTCAATTTCATATATATAAGTAATAAATAGCATGCAAGATCATAATTAATGTATCTCAGATAGAACACAGTTCAGTTCAAAAGGTTAGGATCAGTTTGATTTTTTCAAATCTATTTCAAATAAATGCTGAACTTTATATTCATCAAGGAATCCTGGGAAAAATATATCACAGTTGTCCACAAAAATATTAAGCAGTACAACTGTTTTCAACATTGATAATAATAAGAAATGTTTCTTGAGCAGCAATTCAGCATTTTAGAATGATTTCTGAAGGATCATGTGACACTGAAAACTGTAGTAACGATGCTGAAAATTCAACTTTTGCCATCACAGAAATAAATTATATTTTAAAATATATTCAAATAGAAAACAGTTATTTTAAATTGGAAAAATATTTCACTTTTTTTATCAAATCAATGGAGCCTTGGTGAGCATGACTGACTTTTGAAAAATCTTTTAAAAAAAAATCTTACAAACCCTCTACTGTACATTGAAAATATGACGCCAAAAATGCACGTATGGTTACTATTTCTGGTGGATTTTTGAAAGCGTTAATTCATACTTTCTAATATTGCCCACAATGCCTTGCATAATCATGGAGGAGTTAATGATAGTTACTTTCACATTTTTGAGCCGAAAAAAGAAATTAACATTTTAATAAAATAGTTAATCTGAATAAATGATTCAGTGATCAAATAAATGATTCACTGACTCATTTTTAAACGTTGTTTCTTCTTTTTTGAATATTTCGTTTGCTGTTTGTCAGTATGTTTTCAATGTTATATAAATTACTTTTCTATTTGTATGAGTTATACCTATTGTTAAATTAAGTTCAATTTAATGCTGCCTTAATTTGCTTAATGCTTAATTTCTCTGAATTCCAGTGTAATCTGTCGTTAAACTGCTGGAGTTTTAGTCTTGATTGACTGGCAGGCTCAGAAGGAGCCCGGGGCCTAGCGGGCCACAGGGCAATAGTGCATGATAATATACAGAACAGAAACATGCGGGAGTCAAGCAGAACCCAAACACACATCCTGTCTCCTGCAGGACTCCCAGGTGCTGCGGAGGATCACATTTCCATGTTCAGTCCCCAGAACGCTGCCAGTCAACGTGCCGAGAACTCGGAGCGAAAGACCGTCTGTGTGTTTGAGGGTGATACAGCACATATGGCCCAAATGATCTGGCAACTCTATTTATTACACACAAGAAGTTAAATTGAGCTTTATGAAGAGTGTGTGAACATACAGCTCTGGCAGCGGCCAACCACCGTGATGTTTCGCAGGCCTGTATGTGTGCCTGGAATTTCTATGTAACGTAGTTAGCGGTCATTTCTCTTCCAAGCACACTGAATCGAGCTCTGTCAACTGGTTAAAAAAAGTTTTCCACATCTTGATTACTGCCATCTTCAATCACATCTCATTGGACAGCCATAAGGGAAGCCGCATTTTAATTAGTCATATTAATTAATACAGCTGTTAGAGTCTCGGTCCAGTTCCCATTGCATTCAAATCATTTCACATGCCCAAACTAGAGTTCACGCAACATTGAGTTGTACTGCTCATTTTATATTTATTTTTGTTTGTTTTTAACTCACTTTCCAGGTGTAATTGATTCAAATTCGTTCCAAACTCACATGAGAATTTACTTAAATCTTATTATCGTTTGTAGCCAGATGAGTTTCATTAATTTATAAACATCTCTCTAGAGTTTTGGTCCCATGAGCTCTAATGCAATAAAGCATCTTTAACTACCATCTGCCCTGAATTATGCTCTAATTACCTAATAACCTACAACATAAATGAACAGAGTGCAATTTTGTAATGTTTTAATGTAGCACCTGCATATTAATGTCAGCTCAACTTGCTATCTAGATACCGACAGCTGTAAATGTCTGAATTTCTACTAGAAAAAGCACTGTTGCTTTAGTCGATGACGCCGGGTTTTATTGTGAATGAATGATGCTGTGTTTTCATAACCGAGACAGATCTTCAGCATTTACCGCAGATAATTCAGAGCGTACGTTCACCCCATCACTTTATTACACACTTTATTAAAGCACTCTGACCAGAGATGAGAGGCTGCAAAATCCACACCATTATTTTTCTTAATGCCTGCGATCTATCTCTGTGCATTAATGCACCCGCAGAGGATTCCACCGAGTTTGTGTGTACAGTAATTGTGCAATGGTAAGCTTGCACTTCAAACATTAATTAATTAAAATATAAAATGCTAAATCATATATTATATATATATATATATATATATAATATATATATATAAAATAAATAAAGCCCCTGTGGGGGTTCCACCGATGTGTATGTACCGAATTGTGTGATGGTGAGATTTTTACATTTAAAAATAAATTCATTCAAATATAATAAATACTCTATTATAGAATGTAAAAAGAATAGCCCTAAAAGAAAATAAAGTTATTATATATATATATATCTATATAGATATATATATATATATATACACACAATATATATATATATATATATATTATTATTATTATTATTTATTATTATTGAATTTTTTTTTATTACTTGCTTGCTCCAGCTATTGCACCGAAGATAAAACCATTATTTATATATATACTATATATATAGATTTTTGCTGTCCATATTATAGATGTGCCCTCACTGGCTTTTAATGCAAACATGTGACTGCTTTGACGTCTTTGTCTGTTTTCGATTCGTCATGTTTTTGATATGATACACGTTCAAAACCTCAGCTGCGTCCCCACTGTGGCAGATCCGGACTGTGTGCTTGTGTGAGTGTGTGTGCGTGGTGTGTTTGTGTTTGTGTGTGTGTGTGGTGTGTGTGTGTGTGTGTGTGTGCTAGCAGCTGAGCGAGGTGAGGTGTGTAAATCGGGCTTTGCTGATGTATGTGTTTGGCATTCTTATGGTAATGGTGTCAGATAGCATGTAATGAATTCATTATACTGCCTTATTGCACCCTCATCTGCAAACAGACAGCCACTCAGGGACATACTGAACGTGTATGTGTGTGCCGAGTTAGATGAAAATATATATGGCATATCATCCTATTAAGAGAATACGTCTTTGCGTTTGTTAAACTGGGAATGTTTTTCAATTTTTGAAACTTTTATATATATATATATATATTATATAATATATATATATATATATATATATAAGATTTTTTTTTTTAATGCTTGACTGTGTTATTTTTAGTCAGTTCATTCAGTTTTATTTTTCTATCTGTTGGTGTAAAAGGTGATTGTGCAGTGATTTTATACAGTTGAGTCTGTGCTTGGCAAAATCTTGCAGAGAATAAATGATGTACGTGGCATAATGGCTTATCGGCTCGGCCCGCCCTTGTTTCTTCAGTTATGAAGCACTGGTTGAAACATGACAACAACAGCACGGCTACAGAAACATTTAAATAAACATTTGATTTCAATTTCAGCCCAGGAAACTGAGAGGTTCAGTCTCAGGCCTTAAATGTATTCATTTATTTCTGTACAGATTAGTAGCATCCCACACTGCACTGGGTATTGCTAATTATTACTATATATTATTCATTACATAATGATGAGGAGGAGGACAATGGAGGAAAAATAAATTAGTGGGGTATTAGGTATGTTTGGAATGGAATATAAGCACACTGCATAGTATTTAGCATATACTGCAGGGCAATAACCATCCAAAAACCCACCAAATATTCACATAGCAGTCAATCTGGATGAGTTTTCATAAATTATTACTTTTGGTCCACCTCAGACCTGAATATATTCATGGTATACAGCCGATTATTTTTTAAATAACACACAAAATGAAACAATAATTTCAAACAGCATATGCTACATTGACCTCATCATGTGTATAGGATTCAAGCCAGTATAGCATCCATTTATCATCACAAAAATAAAGCATTTTTGCATGCCTTTTTTAAAGTTAAAGCATGTGCACGTTTTTAAATTTTGGCAGTCCAATCAAATAATGAGTCAAGAAAACCATGTTTATTACACAATAATTCATTGTCACAAGATCTCATTGAATGAGTGGAGCTTAGTTATCATCTCGGAAATAAAAATGTTTATTTTGCATCTTTAAGCCAATTGTTCGTAAAAATGGCTTTTGGCAGTCTGATCAAATAATGAATCAAGAAAAAGATTCAAATCAGTCAACTGTATATTCACTGCATTAAAGATAAATGTTCTTTATATCATCCAAGAACCTTTAATATCCATGGCAACTTTCTATTGTACAAATGGTTCTTTACAGTTGAAAAATATTCTTTAGATGATTAAAATGTTCTTCAAACTAAGAAAAAAAAAGGTTCTTTTTATGAACTGTTCACTGAAAAGTTCTTTGGGGAACCCAAAATCCCAGGTAACAAATTCAGGTTATAAAAAGGGAACATTGTTTTGAAATGTTAATAATGTCCAGCTTTCTTATTTGAAGGTTACAAAAACGTTTCTTGAAACATTCCACCAACTTTATTTTCACCCAAAATGTTTATTTGTAATATTCTAAGAACATTTTCTCTCAATCTACACTCTTAAAAATAAAGGTGCTTCACGATGCCATAGAAGAACCTTTTTATCTAAACGGTTCCATAAAGAACTTTTAACATCTGAAGAACCTTTCTGTTTCACAAAAGGTTCTTTGTGGTGAAAGAAGGTTCTTCAGATTATAAAAAGGTAAGAAAGAGATGGTTCTTTAAAGAACCTTTGGCTGAATGCTTCTTTGTGGAACCAAAAATGGTTCTTCTATGGCATCGCTTGAAGAACCTTTTGAAGCACCTTTATTTTTAAGAGTGTAATAAGAACTTTCATCAAGGACAAATAACATCTTGAGGACATTCCGAGAGTGTTGTTTAAAAAAAAAATCGTTTTCTCTCAGCGTTATGAGAACGTATATCAAATATTAATAATGTTAAAAGAACGTTCCATTTCAGAACGTTTTGTTTTAATATTTCCAGACCAGACTTGAAGTCCAGCACTTAATGTTCGAATAGGCCTCTACACAAACTCTTTACTCTCAAACACTCACTCACACTCAAACTCACAGAATCTCCTTCCCTCTTGCTCTGCTTGGCTTCATATTTCTCCATTACGCAGGTTTTTAAATACCTCTTGTACTCCTATTAGAAAAAAAAGAAGCTGAAGAAGAAGTTCTGCACTATTTATCCCGTCAGACTATCAATCACTGTCGCTCTCGCTGCCCCGTCTTGGGCGCAAAGACAGCGCTACGCGGCCAGCCATTTGTCAAAGCGGCCCGGGAGGCTACGCATGGCTGTGTCCGGGGAGGACGGCCTGTCGTCGGGCCGACGTGGATGAACGAAAGCGCTATGCAAATTAGCGGCTAATCTTTGGCGGAACACAGGCGCGCTCGGCTCGCAGGTTCCATTACTCCTCTTTAGCTCAGGTTGATTATGATTAAACTGATGCCTGCCGATCGGTTTTAACCCTTTTGCCCGCCAAAAAAAGCAGCCTGGTGCGGATGCTTCGCTTTGGCTGGAGGCGCGTGGAAGATGAACTGTATGTTTATATAAATAAACACATTAAGTTTGAGTCTCGATGTTCCCCACAGAATCAGCAGTTTAGAGTGAAACTTCCCTCTTCGATAGGACTACACTGTAAAAAATGACCGTGAATTTAACGGTAAAAGACTGTAAAAATGCTACAGTAAAAACCTGTTAAATGGTTAACGGTAAATTCCCCTACTATATACGGTGAAAAACTGTATTGGACATTACATGTATTGGGCATTAATTTTACGGTAGTATACAATTTTTGGAAGTGAAAAAGACGATTTGTGAATAACCGTAAATTGACATTCACAGAATTCCCTGCGTTTTTTCTTATCAGTTTTGTATATTAGGGTTGTGTGTTACACCTAATGTTGTTAAATTAATGTTTATTGCATTATGTCAGTTTCATGTGTGTTACCATGATGGTGTTTAGTGTCTGTGTGAATGATACTGTGCACCTTCCATATATGTTATTATTTAAAAGCTGCTTGTGATGGGCTTTGGTTCATCATGTGACTTTCTCATCACCATCTGTTTTTGGTGGTTATCAGTGTATTACAAAACAGATTTCAGTGCTTCAATAGGTGTGTATATTAACATTATATCAGTTAATGAAATTACGGTTTAACTGTAAATTTAAGTTAAAACCAAACGTTGCTACCATATTTTTTTCGGTAAAATTCCGGCAACCACAGCTGCCGGTTTTTTACTGTAAATTTTACGGATTTTTTTTTAGTGTATGTTAATGAAACAACCTTATCAAAATGAGGAAAAAGGTACAATGAAGGCTCGGGTTTTGTGTTGACCCACTTCACTACACCTGACCGAGCTGATCTGTTTTATTGCCGCCTCTGCAGGGGAAAATTCTAAAAGATGCCATTTAAATGTTTCTGAACTCAGAATCTTATGTTTGATGTTTATTTTATCCAAGAGACATTATGCGTGTCTTCAGCAGGAAGATGCGGTGGATAAAAAAAGAGATGGAAGCAGAGATGTTATGATTGATGGCTTCAGTCATTCAGCGTCCCTTCTCCACCACATCGTCAAAAACAAGTGTCTGTGTGTTTGTGGATGTCAAGTAAAGACAAGGTCTGGTAGCCACGAACTAAGACCTCTGCGAGAAGAGGCTCTAAGCGAGATTTTGGGAAAGAATGAGAGCAACAGCCCTGGTCCTGTTGGGTCATTTCTTGGTAGGCTTTTTTATTTTTATTTAGGACACTCGTTTTGTTTGCACTCCTGGTACGTTTTCCAACCTCATAATCCTGGTCTATTGTCCACTCTTTGTCCCCACAATTCTTGTTTTTGGTTTTCTTTTATTCATGATGAACAATGGAATCTTTATGGAGATACCACACTCAGCACAGTTTGCTCTATTATTTTCCTGATGCAACCATTGTTTACGGCATAATATGGAACGGAAAACAGGGAACAAGGGAAATGGAATATGTGAAAGAAAGGGAGGATTTCATTCAGTAGAATAAAACAAATTTTCCTTTTGTCCTCCTCCTTTAAAACAGCTCAATCTGCACCCGTAGCCCATCTGTCCATTTCTTTCCCTCTGTGGACTATGATATGACATAACTTCATTCTCTCAATAGATTGACAGTAATTTCCTTTTCAATTTGTTGTGGTTCGAGGCAGTAATGATGACTGACGGGTGTTACTGCCCCCTGGTGGAACTATAGAAAACTGCAGCGCTTTAACCTCACGACTGTTCTTTCCACAGGCGTACCTGTTGTTCATGAATCTCGCCACGAGGAGGCGCACTAACACAACAGACCACTCTTTCAATAGCCACAAGGTAAATAAAAACAATGTAATGCATGTGATTTGTCTGAGAGTACTGATATGTCAAAATTGAAATGGTATCAGAATAATTTAATGAAAAGCCACTTTTTATGTTATTTAGAATTAAATTGAGACTAAGCAAATTCATGAATTTCAACTGAGAAAGTAAAATGTTGTATTTTAATTCTAGTTTGAGAAAGTTTTACAAATACAATAAAAATAAATTCATATAACATCGGTTTGTAGTTTATAGAGCACTTAATTTATCAGTTTGAAAACCTCATGATTTTTCATAGACAACAGTGGAGTATTTGCTAAAAAAAAAAAAAAAAAATATATATAATCTGTATACATATATAAATATGCTAAACAATATGTAAAATGCAATCTCTAGATATTGCATTTATTAAGTATATGGCATTTCAAAAACCTAAAATATATATCAATAAATATATACATTTTAATGGTATCAAAATCATTTAATGAAAAACTACTTTTTATATTATTTAGAATTAAATCAAGATTAATCAAATTTTTCAACTGAGGTAGTAAACTAGTTGCATGTTAATTCATTTGAGCAAGAAAGAACGTAAAAATACATAAAAAATAAATTCATAAACCTCTGTTTGTAGTTTATAGAGCACCCAATTTATCAGTTTGTAAGCCCCATGTTTTTTCCTAAACAAAATGTGGTGTACTTGCAGAAAAAATAGTATTTATCACATTGGGTAAAATGCAATCTGTAGATATTTGCATTTAAGTATGGCATTTCAAAATGTAAAATATAAATAAAAAAATTCATATATTTAATATAATATCATATGGTAGAAGAACACATTTCCCAAAATGCTGTAATTTATTTCTTAGTCATGAAGCAGGTTTACAAGATTAAAAAAAAAACCTTAAGCAGAATGCCTGAGAAGTCATCGAGTGACATTTGTCTGGTATTGATTTTTTTTGGATTATCTTGGATTTCTTTCAATTGCAATTCAGTAAATTCATCTTCCTGTCATTCCATTCCAACATCCAGTAGCCATTTCAATTCTAATTCCAACTGCTGAATGTTCAAACCAAAAGTCAGATATCAGAAAGAGGCCAAATGCTTTACATGCACAAACTGTTCCTTTTAAAATGACTCTTGTCGGGCCAAATGAAGTTTCCCATCAGAAGCTATAAGATAATGATTAATGGACTGTGTGTTCTGCAGACTGTGAAGCATCAGATCTTGGCTGCCATGAGCGAACTACCAGCTCCAAAGCCCAGCTGGTACTGAACAGCCGCATGCTTTTCGAGTGGGCCATGAAATGTGGCTTGTTCTTATTTAATCCCCGTGTGTATGAAGGCCGCATACGCTGCCAGCGCACCACTTGAACCAAGCAGCCCCTAGACAGAGTGCAAGTCCTCCTTAACACACCCAGCTAGGTCAGCAGTCAGTCATTATTATCCTCAGCCAGCCTAATCGCACCAGTGGGCATCCTGGCATCATGTTCCTTTTCAAACTGCTGCCAGAGCCAGGGCTGGTGAATATTACTTCTCAAATAAACAGGACTGAGAGTCTGCCCTCTACTGGTAGGATGTGGAATTGTTATTCTTTCTTTCTTTCTTTCTTTCTTTTTTTCTTTCTTTCTTTCTTTCTTTCTTTCTTGAGATTTTAATATGTATAGCTTGGAGGTAAATACAGATGTACAAAGGTATATCTATAAACAATTAAAATATAATTTCATAATTGTCTAGAGAATAGGAGAAAAAAGGACATAATCTAGATCAAATATAATAAATATATGTAATATTATATTATTGTGTGTGTGTTAAATATATATATATATATATTCATATATATTAATAGCACACAGAACACACACCATGTAATAGTTGTTTGTTGAATTGTAAAAAAACAACCTGGAAAAAAATTACAGATATTTTTATTAGAAAAGTTGCTCTGCATTATTTTGCTAAAACATTCCCTGTCTGATAGTAGAATGACATTCGGATTTTATTTGTATGTGCATCTTGTAACATTGCAGGCAAGGTTGTTGAGGTGTGGATCTAAGTTCAGCAGTATTTATTTAAATAAATAATGTAAAAAGACTATTATGAGGATGATAATAGGGGAAAACCCAGCAACAAAACAGCTTTGGTATACAACAAAGGCAATAACTGACAATAAACCCCAAACATCAAGAGCTATATATACAAAGGATAAAGAACTAAACTAGAAAAAGTTGAAGAACACAATCAGTGACCAAAGTGACAGAGAACATACTAGAAACCAAGGGATCAGGAACTAAACACAGGAAACAAGAACACGGGGACAACAGATCCAAATGAATATCAAAACAAGAGTTTACAACAGAAATAATTGAACAAGATGTTTAGCACTTATTTGTACACATTTGACATGTGGACCTTATATTCAGACATGTTTAATTCTACTTAGAAATGGAATATGATGTTTCCGAAATGTGTGCTCTAAAAATATGTATATAATAGTTATGTTTATATATTGATCTCGTCTAAAATTATCCGACTTTTTTGTTGCACCTCCAAGATTGTGGAACGGTTTGCCATTGATGATTAAATCCACTGAATCTCTTGACGCTTTTAAAAGCAGACTTGAGACTTTTCATTGTCATTTGAAAAAGTTTGTAATTTTGGGTATGATTATTTAGGCTAGTTGTTTTTATTATGGTCTTTTATGTAATGTTATATGTAATTGTTTCTTTTTCTCTGTACAGCACTTTGGTCTACCTTTTGAAAGTGTAAGTGATTTAACATACTGCACCAGTCAAAAGTTTGGGCACAACAGTTTCTCGTAAATGTAAAGACCTTTTGATCTTAATGTTTAAATGCTTAAATTAGTTTTGTTGACAAATATTAATAGCATAGCCTATATTAGCCAGTGTATGAATTTCTTTACAAAACCAATATTTGGTTTATTCATTCTTTACAAAACCAAATTTTCATTCATTCATTTTCTTTCTTTCATTTCTTATTGTTATATATATATATATTATATGTGTTGGTAACGCATTACACGTAACACGACGTTACGTAACCAGATACTTTTTTTCAAGTAACTAGTTAAGTAACGTATTACTTTTAATTTACAAGAGAATATCTGATTTAATTTTTCAAATAAGTTGAGAGAAATCAGATGTTACTGTAGTTCTAAAATAATTATGAATATGCATTAATTCATCTCACTCCAAAAAAAAAAAAACACCAAACCCAGATTCAGTAATTCCTCAAAATGATAAAAATAATCAACTCATAATATACGCAAACCTGCAATAATTAAATGTTAAACACTAATATCCTTTATGTATTTAATCCCATGTCTTTGCTTCTGACCTTCGATTATTCAGTTCAACCGTACTAATAAGCACAATTACTCTAGACAAACATTTGTGCGTCTCTTTTTATTGCTGAAGTGTGTTGAAATTTCTTCTTCTGCGTTCTACTGTACTTTCCCTTCAGCCTGAGGTTTATTCGTTTCACTTTTGGTGTGAAAGGCTTTTTATATTTGCCAAAAATATAACTTTTATATTAAAAACAAACAAGTAAGCCCAGCCCAGATTTAAAAAGTAACTCAAAAGTAACGTACCGCATTACTTTCCAAAAAAAAAGTAACTACGTAATGTTACTTTTATGGGTAATGCCACATTTCTTTCAATTCTTTTTTAATATTTTCCACTTTTTAGAATAACAGTATGTATATATATATATCTAATATCAGTATACGATATATATATATACATACTGTTATTCTAAAAAGTGGAAAATATTAAAAAAGAATTGAAAGAAACATACATGGCAGTCTTGAAAAGAAAGAAAAAAGTGAATCCCTGCTGATTACATTGCCAACATCCGTTTTATAGCCTCTTAACCATTAACTCGATATCAAAAGCTGATCCCGTCATTATTCGTCTACACCCAATCCAACTATATATTAGCTATTGTTCTGTGATGCTGATGTTTATTCAGGCAGCAGAGGGAGGAGGGGTCTGATGTGGGTGTCTGTGTGGCTGCAGGAGGGAGGAGTCACGCACCTGTGAATCTACACCTGGTTGCCAGAGAGAACGAGAAGGAAAGCCAAGCCGGAGAAGAGGCAGAAGAGAAGAGATAGACAGAAACTCATCGAAATCTGAAGAAAAAAAGAGGGTCCTATAGGGCGATGACCTCACCTGCTGGACTCAACTAGACAGAGAACTGAACCAAAGGATAGTGACCGCTCTAACGCAGATAACAACTATCTCAACAGACGTTCATTCACCTGCAGAGGTGAGAGGGGCTTTTTACTGGAATTCACTGGATGGGAAAACTCTTTTAACTCCATGGAACGTCATCCAGTTGCAGTTAGTTTCATATTAATGAGTTGACAGATAAAATTACTGTGAAAAATGCAGATCAAAGGGGAATTAATATTGAGTTCTAGAGAAAGAAATGAATTGATCAAATGGGAACTTATAGTAATTTATAGAGAAAAAGTGTACTGATAGCTGTGAATTTTAATGACCTTTGGACAGAGACACATTTGATTACACATTCATAGCACACAGTGAACCTGTATCACTGACTAATCGTGCACAATGAGGAGCCTGAGATGTGTGTGTGTGTGTGTGTGTGTGTGTGTGTGTATTATTGTAATTAAGTGCACGCTTTGAATGCAAACAAAATTTTTTTTGGTTTTTTTTTTCCCTTCAGTTGTGAACTCATTGAATTAAAACGAAGAGATCCCAACCTTATAAATAAGAGATTATTGCTTTAAAAATGATTCTCTCAGTCCAAAATTAGTGGTATATTCATTAGTGGTGTAATTCAAGAGGGCAAGAAACAAGCATCTTTATAAAATTAAATGCAAAGTTTCTTTGTGCCTCTACTGCCTGCGTTCTTTGTTTAACATGTGCTTGAGTATTTGTATTCACACACAAAAGTTCCCTTCTCCCCATTAATAAAAAAACTTTCAGTTTTGTTTCTACTGGATAAATAATCTCACGTGTTTCTCTTCTTTCGGAAGAGATTTTAGCAATGTCTCAAACTCTGCTCAGATTTGCTAAGTCTAAAATCTGCAATCAAAAATCACAGAATTCAATATGAATTCAAACATTTCTCATCCAATTCTCTCAAAAGCAAATTGTTTGCGCTATGCTATCCACATTCAATTTATACAGTAGCTGTATACTCTTACTATCCCAGTGAGCAATTGATGTTGAAAAGACGTCAGTTTGACATCAAAAAACAGGTCAAATATGCAAATCAACCTGATGTCAAAAACTTGACATGACATTGATTTGATGTAAATTGAACGTCAAACATATCGGCCTACATATACAGTGGTGTGAAAAAGTGTTGGCCCCCTTCCTGTTTTTTACATTTTTTGCATATTTGTCACACTTAAAAGATTCAGATCATCAAACAAATTTTAATATTACACAAAGATTATGCAAGTAAATGAAAAATGCAGTTTTTAAATGATGATTTCTTTTATTAAGGGAAAAAAGCTGTCCAAACCTGCCTGGCCCTACGTGAAAAAGTAATTGCCCCCTAAATCTAATAACTGGTTGTGCCACGCTTTGCAGCAACGACTGCAATCAAGTGTTTGCGATAACTGGCAATGAGTCTTTCACATCGCTGTGGAGGAATTTTGGCCCACTCTTCTTTGCAGAATTGTTTTAATTCAGCAAACATTGGAGGGTTTTCGAGCATGAACGGACTGTTTAAGCATCTCAATCGGATTTAAGTCCGGACTTTGATTTGGCCACTCCAAAACCTTAATTTAGTTTTTCTTGAGCCATTCAGAGGTGGACTTGCTGGTGTGTTTGGGATCATTGTCCTGCTGCATAACCCAAGTGCGCTTGAGCTTGAGATCACAAACTGATGCCGGACATTCTCCTTCAGGATTTTCTGGGATAGAGTGCAGAATCTGTGTCCGTCATTACGGCACGTTTAATCAGGGCCAGACGCTGCAAAGCAGCCTCCGACATCAATTACCACCACCATGTTTTGACCTGTTTGTATATGTTCTTTTTACTGAAAGCGTGTTGGTTTTACGCCAGAAGTACGGACACCACCTTCCAGAAATGTCAACGTTTGTCTCATCAGTCCCAGAATATTGCCAAGTCTTGGGGATACTCACAGAATATTTTTTGGCAAATGAGAGACGATCCTTTGTGTTCTTTTTGGTCAGCAATAGCTTTTGCCTTGGAACTCTCCCATGGAATGCCGTTTTCGCCCAGTCTCTTTCTTATTGTTGAATCATGAACACTGACCTTAATTGAGGCAATTGAGGCCTGCAGTTCTTTAGATGTTGTTCTGGGTTCTTTTATGACCTCTTGGATGAGTCGTCGTTGTGCTCTTGGAGTAATTTTGGTTGGCCGGCAACTCCTGGGAAGGTTTACCATTGTTCCAAGTTTTCTCAATTTGTGGATAATGGCTCTAACCATGGTTCGCTGGAGTCCCAAAGCCTTAGAAATGGCTTTATAATCCTTTCCAGACTGATACATCAAAACTGTTTTGATTCTCATCTGTTCTTGAATTTCTTTAGATTGCGGCATAATGTGTTGCTATTTAAGCATGCTTCACTTTGTCAGACAGGTTCTATTTAAGTGATTTCTTGATTCAACAGGTCTGGCAGTAATCAGGCCTGGGTGTGGCTAGTGAAATTTAACTCAGCTTTCTAAAATAATGTGGTTAATTGCAGTTCTTTCATGATTTAACAGGAGGGGGCAATTAATTTTTCATGTAGGGCCAGGTAGGTTTGGACAGCTTTTTTCCCTTAATAAAAGAAATTATAATTTAAAAACTGCATTTTGTATTTACTTGCATTATCTTTATGTAATATTTAAATTTGTTGATCTGAAACATTAAAGTGTGACAAACATGCAAAAAAATAAGAAATCAGGAAGGGGGCCAGCACTTTTTCACACCACTGTACATTAAACCAATTTCAGTGTGGGATTAACTTCCTATTTTCACTCAATTATCACTGGAAGAAATTGCTGTCCATACTGAATTTAAAATGACGTTACAGCATCTTGATCAAGTCTTGACTAATATTTGACGTCAAATGGATATCAAGGTGCCCGCTGGGATAGATCAGCAACTGTCATTTATGTGTATATTTGTTATTTCTCAATGAATCTTTGGAGAAACATCTGAAACCACTTTGATCATTTAGATCAACAAATGGTCTCCCAAACTTTCAAAGAGTAACTTCTGAGCAGCAAAATTTTCTTCTTGGGAAACTTGGGACCAATTTCCTCCTTTTTGTGTATTGGTGGGGTATGCCTTTATTTTTATTGTTATTCCAGTCTTACACTCTTTAGAAACAGGTGCTTATTTCTAAAGGGTGTGAGTGTAAAACAACAGATACAGACCAATACATGTTTTGGGCCTGCAAGAAGGGTCAAACACAAGAACATTTTTCCTGCAGTTCTTCTGATTACCACAATCCTGTCTTTTGCTCTACTTTTACTCATTATGTACCACAACTCTCTCAGAGTGTGACTGTTCCCGGGGCGAAGCCCTGAGGACCTCCAGTTAACACCTGATGTTTTTTTCCAACCAACCGACAGGAATAATTAATTAATCAAGATGTCTACAGAGATTTCGATTTCTCGTGGGAGCTTCTGTTGAAACTAAATGTACTTTGTGTCATTATTATTGTGATGCCTGTAATAAATTGAAACGCTTTTGCAAGTAATTAACGCTGTCCGTAATTCGCGTGACAAGACAAATCAGAAGTTTGATTTTCCAAAGTAATTGTTTTCATACATTATCAAGATCTGTCAATCTTATCAAATCCTCGAATAATCAGCACACAGAACGTTCCTGATGGCCATTGACATGTTTCCGGAAAAGCACTGGCTTTTCCTTCTGAACAATGAGTTCATTAACCCTTATCATTATTTTTATCTTTATATGAAAACCACATGCATAACAGCATGAAGTGCGTAAGACCATGTGCTTTGCCTAAAAGTTCCCCTGGCAAAAGAAAATCTTCCTTATCCAATGCAAAGAGAAATCTTCCTTATCCAAATCCTGGCGAAACCATAATATTCCCCATGCCTAATATTAGTGCATTGGGGTGCATTAATATTACAGAACGTTTCAAAATCTGTGTTTGTATTAGAAATCACAATTTAAACTACAGTTGCAAGATATAAATTTGCACACACACAAAAAAAAGACTGTATGCAGTTTAGTAAGTGTTGACATCACTTTATTAAAGGGGTCATATGATGCGATTTCAAGTTTTCCTTTCTCTTTGGAGTGTTACAAGCTGATTGTGCATAGATAAGATCCCTGGAGTTGCAAAGACTAAAGTCTCAAACCAAAAGATTTCAGTTATCAAGTTAGACTCTGCCAGCCCCCCTAAAACGGCTCTTTTTAACACGCCCCCACATGTCTACATCAATATGTGAAATAGTAGCAAATGCCCTCCAAATTGTTCACGCAAAGAAAGAAGGCGTGGTTTCAGTAACCGTTAGTGTTGAAGCAGCCATGTCAGGGAGACGCTGTGTGTTTCTAGGCGAAAGCAAAAGCACTTTATTTGGCCTTCCGAAAGTGAACCTAGAAGATGAGGTAATTCTGACTTTGCTTTGACAATCTGGCGCTTCTGAATCAGCTACTGTTTTGTTATTAGTTTAAGTATTTGCTATTGACTGTTCAAATGCAGAGTTTGCGAGCGAGAGAGAGAGGGGGGGGGGGTCACATCACAGTGGATTCAGCTATCTTAACCGTGGCTTGTGTACTGCAAAAACATACCAGATTCATCACTGTGTCTGTCACGAGACCCCTTTTGGGCTCTGTCTTAACATTTATTTTGAAAGCTGAAGCTCGCTCTCTTTACTTATGGTAAGGCGTTACTTTTCCGACACGTGCTTGCAGTGTTCGGCCAATCACAATGCACTGGGTCAGCTGGTCAATCAGAGCAGACTGCGCTTGTCAAAGGAGGGGGTTTTGTAGAAAACTAAGCGTTTGAGAGAAGGCGGGGCATAGAGGACCTACATAATGTACAGTATTTGAAAAATAATATGTGTTTTTTGAACATTAAAGCATTTCAACATTTTTTGTTACACCAAATACACAAAATAATGGTTTTGAAAAGCATCATATGACCCCTTTAACAATGAAACCAAATACTTTTACAGCATGCATATGCTACTCGGTTTCAAAAATAGAATTGTAAAAAAAATATTTTTTCAAAGTTTTCAGTCATTCTACTTCAAAACTAATTATTTGTTAAATTTATTAGTAATTTCTGACTGAAAATAGTTTCAAAGCATATCCTACACCATTTTTTTTTGTCCAGTGTAATGAAATATGCTTTATTGTTAAAACCATCTGAATAAAAGGCCCTCCTTTTATAAGGTTAAAAGCGGTGAAAAAACAAGGCTGTGAGGTTGAAAAGGAGCTGACCAGCACCACCTGATCTTTGTTTGCTCTCGTAAACATAAAAGCAGCAGCAAGAGTCATAAAGCCCTGAGAGAGCGAGCAGAAATTAGCATACTGTATGAAAATGACCACTCTGTTGCTAAGCAACAGAGCCAAGCCTTTCCTGTGAATGGATATTGCCACACGCTACAGCAGTTTTGAGTGAATCTGAGTGTGGGAGTTGATTTTCACATTTCACAGAAGGCTGATTCAGTTCGAGATATGATAATGGACAGTGAAGCAATACATTTTTTTCCAGGAAATCAAGAAGTAGCCCCAAGTATTTTTTTTATTGTGTGTGTGTAAGTGAGCGGCAAACCTCAAAATATGATACGAAGTTTCATTTGGACAGTGTTCCGCCATGTATACTGGATGCTTGCTTTTATTGTAATGGTTTATTTCAAAGCAGCCATTCTAGCTTGTGTATGAACCAACCTTAAATGCACTCTGGACTGTGAACTCTTAACATGTGAATGGGCCATTTAAAATCATGTGAGTGAATGAATGAATCATGTAAAATCCATTTGTAGTGTGAGCAAAGCAACAACACTCTGAACATTATGGCTAAAATGAAACCAGCTGCATCATTGAGACCTGAGAAGTGAAGTCCAAGAGGTCAGATATAATAATGAATTCAGTTTGTGGCCTGCATGGAGACTGTGGATAAAAAAAGCTTTACAAATTTCTGCAGAATTAGGCTCATACATGTTTATGAAATATTTTGGCTAATACGAATGTTCTTTCAGCTCAATTTGATATTTTGCCACATTATTAGGTCCATTAAAAAAATTATAAATAGTGACATATACAGTTTTATATATATTGAAGTACAAATGTACATTATCGTTTAAAAGTTTGGAGTCAGTAAGATTTTTCTCTCTTTTAAATTAATGTATTTATTCATCAAGGACACATTAAAATGATGAAAAGTGACAATAAAGACTTTTACATTGTTACAAAGAATTTATATTTTAAATAAATTCTGTTATTTTAAACTTTATATTCATCAAAGTATCCTGGAAAAAAGTATCAGTGTTTCCACAAAAATGTTAATCAGCACAACTGTTTTCAACATAATAATAATAATAATAATAATAATAAATGTTACTTCAGCAGCAAATCAGCATTTTAGAATGATTTCTGAAGGATCATGTGGCTCTGAAGACTAGAGTAATGATGCTGAAAATTCAGCTTTGTGTCAAAAGAAATACATTACATTTTAAAATAAAACAGAAAACAGTTATTTTAATTGTTAATGTTTCACAAGATTGATGTTTTTACTGTATTTTTGAGTGAGCATAAATACATTTACTACCCCAAACTTTTGAACCATGGCGTAAATCATCAATATTATTAACTCATAAACCAATACATGAAAATAAAATAAGCTATAGCCTAGTAAGCACTCTATCGTTTAACATTAGCATGGTCTACACTTAGCATTTCCATCCTCCTTGCATATAGCTGCAGTGCAGCGTGTGTGAAATTTGAGGCTTGTAACCGAAGCTCTACAGCTTAAACCTTTGCATACCTCTACCATATGGTGCTTACTGAATTACACTAAAAAATTCATTAGCGGCTGCCCCTTATAATGTAAGACACAGATCTTACATTAGCATTAGCTCACACCCTCAGGGCTCAGCTTACACATTCTGACTATTCTTATTACTCGTGTTCAAATGTAACAAAAAACAGTATGTTTATAGTTCCTTTTCTTATTTAGGCCTACTGTTTGGTGTTTAGTCAAAAATATAACACTCTCTCATTCTGTCCCGCTTGCAGAGCTATCCAAGTCTGTTTTCATCTAAATGGCGACCGCAGAGCCTGCACCAGCCTGGTGGAAACTGACTTTCCTGCGTAAGAAGAAATCGGAGCCGAAAGTGTTGTACGAAATCCCTGGAGACCACAGCAGCAACGCCGGGGAGACGCCCGGGACACCCGACGCAGCTGCGGACAGCCAGTTTAACGCCCGCTTGGAACGCATCGTGGATAAAACGGCGACAAAGGGACGCCATGTGAAAGTCTCACATTCGGGCCGGTTTAAAGAGAAGAAGCGAATCCGCTCTACGCTAGCAGAAAACCCTGACATGTTCCCTGAGGCAGAAACAACGACTAATAAAAGTGGAAAATAGAGTCACTGTGTAAACATAGAGTCACTGTGCATGAAGCAGCTCAAGAGGGCCTTGGCCTATGCAGCACTCTTCCATTGATGTCCTCTGTAGTTTACAATCACCCGAGGTTGAGCCTGAAGCTAGAAAAGGACCGCTGAATTAGTGACAGATCTATACTAATGTTTGAGAACAAAGACAGGCACAAACCTAAAGATCAGGTTTCTTCACAGATACGCACGGCAGGACTGCATTGTGGTCGTCTGATGAAAGGCTGACAGTTAGCAAATGTTTAGCCAAGAGAAATCCACTGAGAGAGAATCAAATCAATCATATATCAGCGCAAGATATCAGTAATGTTTTGATTATTCTAGTTTCCTCTATTTTATATAGCGAAAACTACAATTGCAGCTACAGCACTTTCGATTCAATAGGGATATTACCAGCAATAATATGCTACTATATTAAAATATCATAGAGAGATGTTTATTCAAAATGTATAATATATTGTAATTATATAAAATATTGTTATTATCATTATTTATAAAAAAAAAGGTAGAAGTGTCTGAATGTGATGTTATAGCTTTTGACCACCAACTAGACCAAAATATCTGTTTTAAATAGATGTGCCTGTGTTGCTTGCTTGATATTGTACATCGTATATAAAATTTAATCTGAACATGGTGGGGCTTTTCCATTTTGATTATTGTGTTTTTTATGTTGAAAGAAATGGTCAAATATTTGTACACTGCCTAATGAAATAGTTGGCTTAGCTGGGAGTTGAACTTGAAATTTGAACAAAATCACGTGTTGTTTTTAAATATACATCTCTAGAAAATAAATGAATGCATTCAAGATGGGAGCTGTCTTTTATCGTGTAGTCTATCTTTCTGTGTTTTTCAAATGCATCATTGAAACAGGATCACTAAACCTATATGTAAACAACTACACATATTCCTGCTTGTACTGACTGGCTGTTCCAATTCTCTTTTGTTTCTACCTAAGCTTAATACAGCCTCTTTTATGGCAAGCCCTTTTGACTTTTATTAATTCTCAGGATATGAATTCTTGATATAAACAATTAAATTTTTACTAGTTAAAATGTTAATTCTTGATAACAGGAATTTAATTTCTACTAGTAACAATTAGAATTTTTGATATCAACAATTCAATTTCCACTAGTAACAATGTTAATTCTTATTCTTGATTCACAATTACCTTTCAACTAGTTAAAACTATAATTCTTTGATATCTGTAATTGTATTTCACTAGTTAAAGTCACCATAGGCGCCATTCAAAATAATGTTGATATCATAATTAGTTTTCTTACTAGTTGAAACGCCACGTGTCACATATCAATACAATTCTTACTAGTAAAATCCTTTGTTTTTGATATCAGTAATCACGTGGTTACTAGTACAGACGTCTATTCTATTATCAACAATTTAATTGCTACTAGTTAAAATGTTCATTTCTTATATCATGAATGTGATTGTTACTAGTAAAAAAGCCATTTTAGATATCAGAAATTACACTCCCAATTGTTGATATCAGAAATACATTTTCAGATATCAGAAATGAACATTGTCACTAGTGACAATTAAATTGTTGATATCAAGAAGAGACATCCGTACTAGTAACCATGTGATTACTGATATCAAAAACAAAGGTTTTTACTAGTAAGAATTGTATTTCTGATATGTGAAGTTGGAGTTTCAACTAGTAAGAAATCAGTTCTTGGTATCAACGATTGATTTTGAATGGCAGCCTATGGTGACATTTAACTAGTAAAAATACAATTACAGATATTAAGAATTATAGTTTTTACTAGTTGAAAAGTAATTGTTGATATCAAGAATTAACATTGTTACTAGTGGAAATGTAGTTGCTGATATCAAAAATAGCAATTGTTACTAGTAGAAATCTAATTCCTGATATCAAGAATGAACATTTTAACTAGTAAAAATGTAATTGTTGATATCAAGAATTCATATCCTGAGAATGAATAAAAGTCAAAAGGGCTTGCCATACTCTTTCGTCCTTTTATTCAGTTTGTTCCACCAAGAGCAATGGTCTTTTCTTCCCCCCCCCCCAAACAATAATTCCCGTAAGCACAACTGAGACTAAACTAGTTTAATTTTCGTCCAGCAGAGAGCGATGGAGCCAACACTACATACGGGGAATGTGGACAACCTTCCCTGAAATGACTCATATGCGTTCATGTTTGTTTTGATAGACGTTGTGCTGACGAATCACGACACATTTGTTTGTCAATCTATCGACTGATAGACATATAATGTTGATATCCATTTGATATCAGTCGGGCTCTGATTATATCTTTACAATACTCTGTCCAATGCCAATATCATTCTTTTTCCTCATTTGACATAATCAAAAAGGCTCCTAAATAATCACACAATATATTTGAATAGATATTAGAAGTTTTAATAGTTATTTTTGATACTAATCATGATATAAATTGACTAACACAAGGGGTCTATATGCTGTCTGCGCCCAGTAACACAAAACAAAGCGCTCTGGCGGACGGATACAGCTGAGCTGCACTGCGGCCCTATATAAACGTGAACGCGACGTCATCACCCGCAGATCTGTTCCTCTTCTCTCTGAATTTTTGTTGTTATCCGAGCGATTGTGCTTTTCGCCGAAATGGCCGTGTGATCTGTGCCTGTAGACAGCGCGCAAACTCCTCAGTGCATCAACATAGTGCACTGCCTCAGTACATTTATTGCAAAATGGCGTAAGTATACATTTAATTGTTTTTGTCTCACAGTGTCTTGTCGTTTAGACAGCCGGCGAGGCGGGAGTTGTACCATTGAAGTTATCATCCTTATGACCATAAATGTTTTGTACTATTTCTTGTGCGTCTTACAGATATATAGGGGATTTATTATTTTTAATAGATTTAGGAAAATGTTTTCCGTGCGAATAATGTCATGACAACCGTCTCGAGCTTAGCGCGCCATGTGTCTGCCCGGCAGAGACCACATCAGTCGATGGTTTTGTAGTCATGTCTGTTTTAAAATGTACCATAATGTCTCTATTGTCTATAGAGGATGCATTTCTAATAAACATGAGAATGTTTTACTCAAATTAACACGAGTTGAGGCAGTTTATTTGACTTTTCTTTGTCGTCGCGTCTTCTCTGTAAAATGGCGCACGTTCCTGAAAAGGGAGCGGCGAGCCCTGAAATGGCGGTGTCTTTCTCGACTTTAGTAACGTTACAACAGTAGGGCGTCCCAGTGTCTTTGAACAAAAATGACATTTTCAGTTAATTTTAATATTTTTGAAAACCAGTGAGCTTGTGCCTCTGATAAATTGGAGTTGAGCGTTTATAAATAGAACCTAGTCTGCTGACTGTAAGTGATATAGGTGTAGGGTGTGGGCAGATGATGTCATTGTGCATCAGTAATAACTGAGTATGTTTTCCCCTTGCTTAAAAGCTGTCATATTTGATTGTTTACAATTATCATTTAAATTTGCTTTTATTGTTATTTAAAAGATTAACTACTTTTCATCTCTTTTTGCAGGTCCCTTGTGGCAACTCTGACCTTTGCTGTTCCTGACAGCACGAAATTATTCGAATTCTCAGTAGAAGACTCTCTGATTCCACTTGAAATAGACAGCCATGTCTTTGATGAGCTCACGGTTTGGCCCGGACGATATGGAAGTCCTTCTTTGGGACCCATCATCACCGATGGCTGACCCTCTTGGGTCCTTCCTAGATAAAGATGAGGAGGTTCTTCCTCTCGGAGGCGCTGAATCGCCCCTTTCATCTTTCTCTTCCTCTCCACTTCCCTCTCTCTCCCCACCCTGCACTCCTCCCTTCCCTCAGAGGGGGGAGAAGGCCCTGTCGTGTTTCCCCTCAGATGAGCTGTACCTAGATAATGGTGGCGCAGACAGTGGTAATGGTAAGGTGTTGCAATGTATTCAGAATATACCTTCAGTGCTCTTGTTTAAGCATTCAGTTGTTTAATGTTTTTTTTGTTTCAGATCATTCATTCAGTGAAATGGATTGGATGACGGAGCGAATTGATCTGAGTGAGTTTGATCTGGAGTCTTTGATTGGCTCCTATGATTCTGAGGATCCACCCAGTTCTCCTGAGGAACTCATTGCTTCTCTGGAGTCACAGATAGACCTGGAGTCCCAGCCTGTAGCTTCTGACCGTAACCCTTCACCCTCTCCCCCAGCGATTGTCCCTGAAATTGATCAACTTTCCAGCCTTTCATTCACTTTGAATATTCCAGTTTGTACTCCATTTGTTCCCTCAACACCCTGTGAAGTGTCAGATTCCTCCCCTGTAGTCCCTGAGCCCCAGACCGAGCTCTATATAAAGTCTGAACCGGCCTCCCCAGTCCCATCTCCTTCCATCCTTCCACCCGAGTCCCCTACTGACACTCTTGAGCTTGGTTGCGAGGTGGACATAGCTGAAGTTCAGAGTCCAACCCCCGTTGAGATGCAGGTGCCCAAAATTGTCCTGTCCCTCTCCCCAAACCACATAGTTCTTGTCCTTGCTCCCAAAGAGGAGGCTAATGTGATGGCGACCCATCCAGGTAAAGTGGTTGTGGATAATTCCCCAAGGCCAGCCTCTCCCGACCCACAAACCCCAGCCTCTTCCCAGTCTCGATCTTACAGGGTGAAGCCATACCCTACACCTGATTCTAAGCCCACCCAAAGTCAGCAGTCTGAGTCACCTGCCCTCACAGGAAGAGTGAAGTCAGCCAGTGGCTCAAAGGTTGTGGTCGAGAAGAAGCTGAAGAAAATGGAGCAGAACAAGACTGCGGCGACCCGCTACCGACAGAAGAAGCGTGCAGAGCAAGACGTCCTCCAGTCAGAGTCTGCAGCTCTAGAGGAGAGGAATCAAGAGCTGGTGGAGAAAGCAGAATCACTCACTAAAGAGATTCATTATCTGAAAGAGCTAATTAATGAAGTCAGGAGGGCAAGAGAGAGTAGGAATATGAGGTCATAGAAAGAAATGGACAGAGGCTTGAAGCTGAGAGAAATGGACTGTTTCAGCATAGCCTGAAGTGCAGAATACTAGGGATGTTGGTCCTAAATACAAGTATTTCTTGAAGGGTTGAATAAATAACTGTTTTGATTCATCCCCAGTGTCTTAGTAGAAACAGTTTCCTTCTAGCATGACAGCTATCGGTAAAGCCTGATTTACTTTTACAAGTGTTTTTTTAAAATCTTGTTTATCTTTATTGTATGCACAGTATTATATATAGCAGTGCATTGTGTATTGTTGATTTTGTCCGTCTTGACATTTCTTAATTGAAATTGTGCCGTGTAAATACTCACAATTTAAACTTTCCTATTGTCTTTATTCATATAAATGGTATGGTGTGCACTTATTAGATTATGTATGGAACTTCTATGGGCATTTCACTGCTTACCAACTATCTTGAAAGTTATTTGTGTAATAAACATTTAAAAAGACATTTGTATGCGTTTCATGTGTCCTTTCATGATGAAACTGGAGCAGAAATTAGCTATAGTAGTTTATAAAATGTTGTAGACAACTATTCACCATCTCCATAGGTAGGTCATGTGATATGGATTTTTTGGGGATGTAGAATGAAGCGAGTACATATTTAGTCCAAGGCAATTTCCACTATACTAATGGCATAAATCAGTGTTCATGACCGTCCTTGGTCAACTGTATTGTTGGCAGAAAATAAATGAGGGGTTTTGGTTTCAAATTTATTTTCATTTCAAAGGTTTTCACAAATCTAGAAATTTTAAACTTGTAGTTGTATTTGACATGAAAAGCACCACTGAGTATGGCAATTTCACTGTAAAGTTCTTTATTAATATGAAAATATGAAGTGAAAAGCATTCAAAAGCTAAATTCTTCAGTCATTTGAGTGTCTTCAGTTGAACCACTTTTGAGGCTAAAATGTTTGCCCAAGCACTTTAGAATTCATTGCATATTACCATGTGCCAGAAAATTTGCAGACATGATCAATATTATTATGCAATAGTAACAGCCATGCCCTGAATGCTAAACACACATTGTTAAATATGTGTTTAGGTAGAATACAATGTTGATATCACAGTCGTAAGTATCATGTCCTCCATATTAGTTACCAATCATATCAAAAAGAAACCCTGAATGTTCTTAAGGTGCTCAATTGCACATTCAGTTCAGTTTATAGAACAATTGTATACTTGAGAATCCAGCTCTATTTTAGACGCACATAATCCCATGTAGTAGACTTTATGGCAGTACAGTGAGTATATTCAAACTACATGTAAATAACTACGATTACAACTTAGTAAAATGCAGTTTTACTAAATATTATTTGACATTGTTTGAATGTGCATGGAAAACTACCAGGTTGTATAAATACTGTACAATACCGGCCATGAGAGTCCTGCCATACAGTGGGGAAATGGATAGAATCCTTTAGGCCATTTAGTCTGTTGCCACCATGCATTTTACATAACACTAAATAATCATAATTGAAACCAGTGCATGCATTTGGCAAGAGTATCAATATTTGAGTATTGAGAATTATTGTTATTTGTGGTATCAGTAGCTCAGGATCAGAATGAAACAAGTAAAAAATATGTCAGGAAGTGCTACATGCTTCTAGCAAAGGTGAATGTCCAGTGACGAATTCTTAAGGAGTCAGAAATCTAGTTTGTACCTCTATGTATGCTGAAGGATGTTAACATAAGTAGAACATACTGACCATGAAGTTAAAAAGCAGTGGAATGTCCAGTTCAAATTCAGTTTACATTCTGTTAATATGACTTTGGCAAAACAGTGTGAATGGCCTTATGGGTAATAAACAATTGGATAACTTTTACATTCCTCTAAGATTAGCATGTTATGTCACCTTATTCTTCACTGCAGAATGCATCTTCCACTCGTTTCCTCCTCGTCTAATTCTTGGTTCACTGTAGAACAAGGATGCAATGATTAGGTTTATATATACACATGAATTATATTCACATGAACAAATTAATATGTAACCCGATGTGAAAGCCATTATTATAAAATTATGGAATCTAAAACACTTACATTTGACTGGTAAGAAAGGTTTCTCTCCATTCTCTGCTACCATCTCCTCTATTTTCCACAAGAGTTCAGTCACCTGTGACCTGTCCTTGCTGGCTTTGGTACAGTCCAGAACATGGTAACAGTTCCAGCAATGTTGCATCAGTTTCAGCAGCTCGCCTCCATCCCGCTGGATGTGATCCTCAATTGATGTGCCATACAGCCAATCTCCACATGAAAACAGCACCAGTGTGTGCTGACAAGCCTCCTCGCCAAACATTTCCAAGTGGCTCTTAAGGGCCTGTCTCTTTTTGGGAGTGAGGGTGGAGACTACGGGGATGACCAATAAGAGTGCATGTGGACCAGGATGTAGAAGCCCTGCCCCTAGTTTGATTTCTTTTCGTATGTTGCTTGGTGTGCGCTGGACGGAGAACCAATCCCAGCCTGGTGTGTCGACAACCGTGAGGCGCCGACCAGCAACCAATGCTTGATGACAGACAGACACCTCAGTGGGGCGTCCTGATTCAAACACACGACAACCCAGTAGAAGATTTCCTGCAGAGCTCTTTCCTGCTCCACGCCAGCCTACTAACAACACTCGTAACTCTGTTAAAATGGAGAAAGTGGGAAATTGTGAAAAGGAACTTCACATGATCAAAATGCACTTTACATGACCTAAGGAGACATTCTGCAATGGTACCACCAAACCAAAGGTAAAAGAGAATGAAATAGACAGGAACTCACCTCTTGGTGGGGATCTAAACATTGCTGCTGTCCTTTCCACTTCTGTACCTCTATCCTCTTCTCTTTCATTTTCAGTGTCTTCATCCCCAAATCCAAGGCTTGGCCGCACCATTTCAAAGAACCAGCCTTGATTCTCCTGCACCATCTCCTCCACTTTCTGCAAAAGCTCTGCAACCTGAGCACTTTTGTCCGAGCAGGTGTTATCCAAGGCATGGTACCTACAGCCACACCTCTCCACCAGCCTCTGCAGCGCTGCCCCGCCATCCACAATACATTTCTCCACACCCATGTCTTGTGGCAACTGGTCCGCACAGGTGAACAAAACCATTGTGTGCCTCCATATCCCGGCTCCCAGTGCCCGAACTCTGGCCCAAAGACCTTGCCAGTGGTGTTCAGTGAACGGAACTCCAATGGGAACCACCAGCAGCAGGGCATGAGGACCAGGAGAACATTGATCAGTGATGGACTGCTGATTCTCTGAGTCCGACTCGTCAGTTGTACCTTCAGTTTCCAGCTTCCATCCAGGGCTGTCAATGATTAGTAGCCGCCAGGTGAGTATGTCTACCCAGTGTTGTTGGTCTGTTTGGGAATTGTTGGGAGGGTTTTTCTCCTGGCTCAAGATGGTATTCAGAGTTGAGGTCTTACCGGAGCCCTGGAACCCCAGCAACAGGAGGCGCCGGGCAGGTAGAGAAGAGTCCTCTGCTTTCGAGAAACAGAGATGAAACAGAAAATGATATGGCGAGTGATTGAAACTACTTGCAGTTCAATCCATACTGATGACATCCACAACACCGACACCATGTACACCAGGGGTAGGCAATGTCGGTCCTGGAGTGCCAATGTCCTTGCCGGAGTTTAGCTCTAACCCTTATCAAACCAATTCCAAGTATATAAATTGAAATTGTAGTCCTGGACTACATAGCCTTAATCATAAGCAGTCCTATGATCAGAAAATAACACATATTTTTATGGGTAAGAAAGGTTCCTGTCTATTCTCTGCTACCAGATCCTCTATTTTCTGCATGAGTTCAGTCATCTATGCCCTGTCCCTGTTAGCTTTGGTACAGTTCAGCACATGATAACAGTTCCAGCAATGCTGCATTAACCCTAACCATTATCCTTATGATCTCATTCTAATTCTGATCCAGGATCAGAATGAATGACTTTTGTGTGGGCATCTGCCTTTGTATGATGGCAAACTGATCTAGATACAGCCAAAACTTTCCAGTCTGCATTAGAAAGCCCCTGAGACACAGGAAGCGCATGTAATGCAGAAGGGAAGTGAGTCAGCTGTGTGTGTGTGTGTGTGTAGGTGGGATTTGAAAGTGAATGTCTGTCCGACAAACTAGTAAGATGAATTGAAGTAAAAGTTTCATGTTACTTACCAGCATTTAAATCGGAAGAGACTGTAGCCATCTTGTGTCTAGCTGGAGCGTTGTCTCCTTACCTCGCTCTCTTTCTCCCCCTTTTGCTCTCTCTCTCTCTCTCTTGCTGTTTAGTCTCAGCAGCCAGTTGCCTGTGCTCAAAACATGTCTTTCTGCTCTCTCATCTCCCTCCTACTCTCTTTCCATCCCTCTTCAACAATTTTTTTTATTATACTACACCCTCGCAACCTTTCACTCTGCTTCTTTTTCACTCTCTTTCTCTCTTGAAATCATGCAAGCAGGGACAAACAGCAGGAGGGAGCTCGGAGAAAGAGGCAAGTAGAGAAAAGTGGGATGCAAGGAGGGAAGTGAGTACAAAAATATGTGGCTTGTGATTGTAATCTTATGAGATTGAATGGGCTGAGTTTGACAAATATTTTACAGTAAGCAGCCTCCCACAATTCTTGGGTAGTAATACATAGTAATTTTGGGGGTGGAGCAAAGTCTGTCATTAGACCAATGAAAACATGGAAGTATCAAGTTTTGCCCCACCTACCTAATTCTGTAGTATGACCTAAACCCAGCAGCACTGAAACTCTAGAGCAAGGGACACCAAAACAAAACTATAAAGTGTCATAAATTAAAACAGAAAATGTATTTTTATTTTATACAGCTGTCTGGTGAGTATAAAATAAGATAAATAAAGCAATATTTATATAATAACAAAAATGTAAAAATATTAGAATAAATAAAAACAACATAAAATTACACAAATTTGAAACGCTTTACAAGTTGTAAAGTCTAGGATTCTGTGTTTTAAGGGTTTGAAAGGGTTTCAATACACATTATGATCTATGTGACAGAAAGTAGTGCACAAAGGAAGCTCTTGCTTTGTGAATATAAAATTTAGCCAAAAATTGTTAGAACATTAAAAACTCTGGACTGTTGTCGAGCATTGAATCTGTTAAATTACTTGGGCCAATAATAAAATGTCAAAAGCCTAACGGCACTATACAAAGGAGACTTGAGAGTGAACCGTTTTGAGCCAGTGAGAAAACCATCTCTTTAAATAAGACATTAACAAAGAGTCTTGTTAGAGATGCTATATCCAATTTCATTTAAACTTTGTTTTAGATATCTCTGTGAAATGCTAGAAACATATTTAATAAAACATATGGAGCATACATATTTTCTGTTAAATAACATCCATACGCATAAAGCATTTATTTCTCTCAATTATCTGTATATTATCTTGCAGTGCCACTTTTTCAAAGAAATTAAGAACCTAAAACCAGAAACACTAGATGGCATCAAACCTCCACTGTGCCTAGATGTGGTGGAGCTCTGTGCCGTTCCTATGTCAGAACTGTCACAAATCTTGTAAGCTTCATCCTGGATCCAGCCATCAGTCTTCTAGAGAAGATACAGCCTAATTCAGCAGCCTGTGAGTTTCGAAAATAGTTTTTTTAAGGAAATGCAGGAATGTTAATTTGAATAGGGTGAAATACACCATGTAATTGTGTTAAAGATATTTTTTGTTGTTTGTTTTCTGAAATGTTCTCTTGGAATGTTTATTCCAAACTGTGGAAAAAAAGCTGAATTAGCCCTAATTGTGTATACACCGTTTACTTAAAAGGGCCCAAGGGTTGTATCTTTGATACATTTGTCATTAATTTCTCAGTTTATAATTGTTTATTCAGTGTTTATTTTCTCTTACTGATTTTCCAGATTTCAGGTTAAGATGACTAAAACTTTCTTTTAATTGTTGATTTCCAGATATTAAATAGTTGATTCTGACCCATTCATCTTACTTTGTGAATAGCTCCTGCTTGTTACTGCTGTCATTGACCTTGAGGCGATTGTTGGTTCTGGGGTAGGAGCATTCCCTTCTATGCTGCAGGACATTGTGAGGTTGGGGAGATATTTGATGATTTAGGGCAGGGATCCTCAAATCTGGCCCACGAGATCCACTTTCCTGCAGAGTTTAGCTCTAACCCTAATCAAACACACATGAGCATACTAATCAGTGTCTTCGATCATTAGAAAATCACAGTAGGTGATTTTACAGGGTTTGGAGCTAATCTCTGCAGCGCATTGGCCCTCCAGGGCAAGATTTTAGGAACCCTGGTTTAGGGCTTTCTCATATGTGCTATAAACTCCAGGTTAGGCCCGTGACAATATAAAGCCTGGAGCCCTCCTCATTTTAGCCCAGAAATATTAATCAGAATAGTATGGAACGTATTGAATTTGGAGGCAAGGACAAAGATCCTTTGTCACCATTCATCCAGAGCCACAGGATATTTAACCCCTATCAAGACTGGCATAAGTACCCGTTACAATTAGGTAATAGAAAATTCAGAAGAATGATACTAAGTTATCTAATAGACATGGGAATCTGCATGAGAATATAAGGAATAATTGTATTTATTATTTTTTTTAATATAAAGCCTTCTCATTGAGCGCATTTACATGCACGTTCTTAAGCCGATTATGCTTAATAAGCCGAAAACGCACTTGGTCATGTAACCCGTTTTCTTTTATCGGAATAAGGTCATAAACGGCGTAAGCATAAACCGGTCGCAACAGTTTTTTGCCTCTTACTCTGATTTCGCACAGCATTTAAACGCAATAACCCGCTTTCTGTCGGCTTATTGAAGAGCGCATGTGTGATAAGTGACAGGAACGCATTGTAAAGTCTGCGTGAACCGGAAGTTGCTGCCGACTTTATTTCAGTGTAGTGACGTATTTCCAGCTGAAACGGAATATTGAATAGAGGGCATGGTTTTATGTTTGCGCTCCTCCTCTCTGTCTCTCACTCATAGCAACCTAACGTTGGAGGGGCGTGTTTAAGGATATTCTGCCCAAGCCGTCAAACTGACGTCATCAGAAAAGGAATGCCATTCCAGAGTAGAAGTAAATGTTCAGATTTTGATTTAAAGATTACGAAGACAAAATTTTTTTTTCAGCGGATTAACTTGCACGAATTAATTGTTCACATCAAGACTAGCAATGTGCGCTAGTAAAGTAAATAAAGTCAATTTTGATTTCATGTGGACTTTAAGCGCATCTAGACCATAGATTGTATAAAAACATGGACGTAGTGTCCGTGACCTCACCCATAGATTTCCGAAGAGTGTTTTGACGCGCAAAGTGTGCGTAGGCGGCCGTCTCCATCTTGGCCAGCGCGTCACTCCAATAATCGAAAATGGGCAAAGATGCGGGAGCAGGTTGCTGAAGGCCACTCCCACTAGCTCGACGGTGGTGCAGCAACGTCAATCCACCTGTCACTCAAGTGGCCACGCCCTAAATTATGCAGAACTTTAAGGCTTAATATAATATAAAAATCACCCCCCTCACAGTTGTCATGAAGGGCAAAATTATAAATAAAAAGGTTTTTGAACCAGTCTGTAAACATGTTTTTTCTGCTGTAAAGTGGGGCATTTTAAAGGGTTCATATGATTCTGCTAAAAAGAACAGTATTTGGTGTATTTGGTGAAATGAAATATGTTTATGCGGTTTAAGGATCAAAAAACACATTATTTTCCACATACTTGTACATTATTGTTTTTTCCCTATGGCCCCGCCGTTCTTAAACTTTCGATTTTTACAAAGCTCATCGGTCTGAAAAAGGTAGGTGTGCTGTGATTGGCCAGCTATCCAGTGCGTTGTGATTGGCCGAATACCTAAAGCGTGTGACGGAAATGTTACACCTCTACCATATTGTGATGATCTGTCAGGCCGGAGGGATGATTCAAAAACATGAAAACCCATAAACAAGGCATTCTTTGCATCCAGAGGGGACATAATTACTGATTATAATAACTTATACTGTCTTTTTACACGTTACGTTGCATGTGCCAAGTAATCATAAAACCATGTCTGCATTTGTTATCGGAGAAATGACGAACAACAAGTGTTACTCTACACTGCCCAAAAACTCGCTGTAAATATATAAAATATAAAAACTCTTTAAATATAAAAATTTACTTACAGTCTGTGAGTCAGAACAGCGGCATTGTATCTACTCTCCCAGGATCAGGAAACAGTCCTCCATAAAATGTCCTGCACAATGAATATTTGGGTTGAAGTGTTCTGGAACCGTGTTTGTAAATACAATTAACCACTGATTTCTAGTCGTGTCTTTTTTTGGAATGCCAAACAAAGTAGTTTCGTTTCACAATGAAACTGCGTACCACACTTGCGGCCTACAGTGAGTCGAGGGCCAGGGGGGATAAAGTGAGACGGCCTGTGGGCTAGAGTGAGGCTGTCGCGGTCTTGGAACGGCGGGGCCCCCCCCCGCGATTTCGAACGGAAGAGCGTCCGAAGGACAGTTACGACTCCGTGCTGTACTCTCCGCTTTGTCCACGATGAAAGCCGATCCGGCGATCGACAGCGTAAAGTTGTAGTATTTCCTCAGCAACCAGCAAGATCAGCTCCAGCATGACGAAGCGGATATCGTCCTCTTTGGGAAGACCAAACAAAGTACTTTCGCTTTCAAAACGAATCACACAGCGCCTTCACGACATGGCGGCAACGACAATACTACAGCGAGAATAAAAGTACGCCTTCTTTCTTTGGCGTGAACATTTGGCGGCGTTATGCAAATCTTCCCACAGAGTGATGTAGATATGTGGGGGCGTGGTAGAACGAGCCGTTTTAGGTAGGTGTGGTTGACTGTTAACTTTTATAAAGAATTTCTCTTTGGATTTGAGATTTTAGTCTTGCAACTTTACAGATCTTCTTTATATGCACCAAGAGCTTGTAACACTCCAAAGATAAAGGAAAAATTTAAATCGCATCATAAGACCCCTTTAAAACATGGGGATTCGATTGACCCTTTTGCAGCCAGTTGATGAATTTACATTTAATCCACTTCCTTTGGCTTCATGGAAAGAGAGAGCAGGAGTTGCGCTTTGATCTAGACCACGCAACACGTCTTGCAGTAAAGAACGAAGGATATTCACAAAAGCAAACTTTTAATGACTCAGAAATGGATAAAACTGTTGTTCTCTCTCGTGGCAGCAAGAAGTAGAATTCAATGCTGCGTTTATCAACTGGCATGAAGATAAAATAATGAGCTGCAAGTTTCCCCGATATGTTGGGTTACCATACTGCCCTTTTCCCAGGACGCGTCCCTGCCAGATTTCAGATGCCTAAATATCTAGGTTTTGGCTTTTTTGCGTGTGCAGACCGATCGTTTTATGACATCAAAATACCTCGATAAAGCATTTTTTGAAAGCAGAAGGACCGTCGGTATGTAATTTTTGATGTCATACACCGATCGGTCTTCACACGCAAACAAAGCCAAAACCTAGATATTTTAGGCAATATAGAAATCCTGGCCAGGACGCTTCCTGGGAAAATGACACGTATGGTCACCCTATCCGATATGTTGCAAGTTGACATGTTGCAAGCTTAATTTAACATCACAACTGACAAATGTATGGAATACTCGGAGTCAGATACGCAAATGATTATATTTTGACCTCACTACAGGGAAATAACCTGATTTATTATGTATATAATACTATAATAAAGTCATGTAAACGCAGCTTACTTGCGCTGTCAGGTTACTGATGTGCATGTAAACGGGGAAAACTGGTTATTTTAATAAGCTGATGTTTGTGAGTTATCAGCTTACTGGTGTGCATGTAAACGTGCTCATTGTCACTCCACTATCCAGTTCAGTTGGTGGCGGTAATGCACCAAAAGTTGGCATGCCCACCGCCAATAAACGCTACAAGAAGAAGAAGATGATCATTCTATGGTCCTATGGTGATGGATTAGACTTGCGGTGAACGCATTAAATCGTATATTACAATACATTAAACGGAACAGTAGGTGGCGGCATGTGCTTTTGCCACCAGCCCGTCTTTAAACAGAAGAAGGAGAAGAAGAACTTGCAACAGAATAGCTCAGACTTGCAGTCCGTGTGTGATCTGGTTTCGCGGTGCAGGGCGCTTCACTGACCCGCTGCTGGTATGGAGGGATCCGGGGAAGAGTTCATGAAATACCGCTCACCGCTGGTGTCCCGGTACGCCAGCAAAGAGATGGCCTTCAACTTCAGTGACAGAAACAAATTCACCACATGGAGAAGACTGTGGCTTTACCTCGCTAAGGCCGAAAAGGTCCGTTTATTTATTTTGCGTTTATTTTTATAGACTAAGTTACCTGTAGATTAATTTAGTTGGTGTTGTGTTTCTCTCTGTCTGAAGTTTTTGACCTTGAGTGAGTGGAAGTCTCAAGTTGCCAACTCTCTTAGTCTAAAAATAGTTTGAAAGTGTGGACATGAGTTCTGCTGTAATATTTAATGTTTTACAAGTGGACCAGACTGCCCATACAAAGTACTGCGGGACCATATATAGTACATTGATGGTATTTGGTGGTAGTATTAAAGTACTGAAATGTATGTACCATGCTATAAAGGTTTTCCGAGAATAGTACTGTACTGTACACGAACAGACAGCAGCACCCTGATACTCTGTAAGTGGTGGCACTGCGGTCAAGCCAGCCGCACTTCAGGAAAACACGGTCAAGCCAGCCGCGAGTGAAATTATGGTGCGCGTGTATTACTATAATTACGGTAATAGCAGGAACAACACAGAGGTAACGCGCTTTCAGACGCACAGAATTGAGATATGATGACATTTTTTAGGATTTTTTTGACCATCTGCTTTCATATTCGAGTAATTTATTGTAGTCTTTGACTGTTCTGTATTACTATACTTTTTAAAGGATAATATTACATTTTAAAGGGCTATAAAGACCTCATTTCTAATAAGTAGAAAAAAACAATGGTTGGTTCTTATAAGGGACGTCCCATACTATATGCACATCTCATATCAAACCATTTTACTGCAGCATTTTTGAGATATGGGACCATATGGCACTTTAGAGGGTTATAAAGACCCCATTTCTAATAAGTAGCAAAAAAATAATGGTTGGTTCTTATAAGGGACGTCCAGTACTATATGCACATCTCATATCAAACCATTTTACTGCAACGATTTGGAGAAATCGGACATTATTACACTTTAAAGAGCTATAAAGAACCCATTTCTAATAAGCAGAAAAAAACAATTGTAGGTTCTTATTCAGGACGTCCCATACTATATGCACATCTCATATCAAACCATTTTACTGCAGCGTTTTGAGATATCGTACATTATTACACTTTAAAGGGCTATAAAGACCACATTTTTAATAAGTAGAAAAAAACAATGGTCAATTCTTTTACGGGATGTCCCATACTATATGCACAACTCATATCAAACCATTTTACTGCAGCGTTTTGGAGATAAGGGACATTATCAAATTTTAAAGGGCTATAAAGAATACATTTCTAATAAGTAGAAAAAAACAATGGTCGGTTCTTATAAGGGACGTCCCATACTATATACACATCTCATATCAAACCATTTTACTGCAGCATTTTGGAGATAAGGGACATTATCACATTTTAAAGGGCTATAAAAAATACATTTCTAATAAGTAGAAAAAAAAAACAATTGTCAGTTCTTATTCAGGACATCCCATACTATATGCACACCTCAAATCAAACCATTTTACTGCAGCATTTTGGAGATAAGGGACATTATCACATTTTAAAGGGCTATAAAGAACACATTTCTAATTAGTAGAAAAAAACAATGGTCGGTTCTTATTAGTGACGTCTCATACTATATGCACACCTCATATCAAACCATTTTACTGCAGCGTTTTGGAGAAATCGGACATTATTATGCTTTAGAAGGTTATAAAATTCCCATTTCTAATAAGTAGAAAAAAAACAATGGTCGGTTCTTATAAGGGACATCCCATAGTATATGCACACCTCATATCAAAACATTTTACTGCAGCATTTTGGAGATATCGTACATTATTACACTTTAAAGGGTTATAAAGAATACATTTCTAATAAGTAGGAAAAAAAATGGTCGGTTCTTATAAGGGACGTCACGTACTACATGCACACCTCATATCAAAACATTTTACTGCAGCGTTTTGGAGATAAGGGACATTATCACACTTTAGAGGTGTATAAAGATCCCATTTCTAATAAGTAGAAAAAAAAACAATGGTCAGTTCCTATAAGGGACGTCCCATACTATATGCACATCTCATATCAAACCATTTTACTGCAGCATTTTGAGATATGGGACATTATTACAGGTTAGAGGGCTATAAACACCCCATTTCTAATAAGTAGAAAAAAAAAATGGTCGGTTCTTATAAGGGACGTCCCATACTATATGCAAATCTCATATAAAACCATTTTACTGCAGCATTTTGGAGATATCGTACATTATTACACTTTAGAGGGCTATAAAGAATACATTTCTAATTAGTAGAAAAAAACAATGGTCAGTTCTTTTAAGGGACGTGCCATACTATATACACACCTCATATCAAACCATTTTACTGCAGCGTTTTGGAGAAATCGGATATTATTACATTTTAAAGGGTTATAAAGAATACATTTCTAATAAGTAGAAAAAAACAGTGGTCGGTTCTTTTAAGGGACGTCCCATACTATATACACTTCTCATATCAAACCATTTTACTGCAGCATTGTGGAGATATGGGACATTATTACACTTTAGAGGGCTATAAAGAATACATTTCTAATTAGTAGAAAAAAACAATGGTCAGTTCTTTTAAGGGACGTGCCATACTATATACACACCTCATATCAAAACGTTTTACTGCAGCGTTTTGGAGATAAGGGACATTATCACACTTTAGAGGAGTATAAAGACCCCATTTCTAATAAGTAGCAAAAAAATAATGGTTGGTTCTTATAAGGGACGTCCAGTACTATATGCACATCTCATATCAAACCTTTTTACTGCAGCGTTTTGGAGAAATCCGACATTATTACACTTTAGAAGGTTATAAAATACCCATTTCTAATACGTAGAAAAAAACAATAGTCAGTTCCTATAAGGGACATTCCATACTATACGAGCACCTCATATCAAACCATTTTACTGCAGCATTTTTGAGAAATCAGACATTATTACACTTTAAAAGGTTATAAAATTCCCATTTCTAATAAGTAAAAAAAACAATAGTCGGTTCTTATATGGGACATCCCATACTATACGCACACCTCATATCAAACCATTTTACAGCAGCATTTTTGAGATATGGGACAATATTCTACTTCAGAGGCCTATAAAGACACCATTTCTAATAAGTAGAAAAAAACAATGGTCGGTTCTTATTCAGGACGTCCCATACTATATGCACACCTCATATCAAACCATTTTACTGCAGAATTTTTGAGATAAGAGACATTATTACACTTTAAAGGGCTATAAAGAACACATTTCTAATAAGTAGAAAAAACAATGGTCAGTTCTTATATGGGACGTCCCATACTATATGCTCACCTCATATCAAACCATTTTACTGCGGCGTTTTGGAGATAAGGGACATTATCTCATTTTAGAGGGGTGTAAAGATCCCATTTCTAGTAAGTGGAAAAAACAATGGTCGGTTCTTATAAGGGACGTCCCATACTATATGCACACCTCATATCAAACCATTTTACTGCAGCGTTTTGGAGATATGGGACATTATTACACTTTAGAGGGCTATAAAGAATACATTTCTAATTAGTAGAAAAAAACAATGGTCAGTTCTTTTAAGGGACGTGCCATACTATATACACACCTCATATCAAACTAATTTACTGCAGCGTTTTGGAGATAAGGGACATTATCACACTTAAGAGGGGTATAAAGATCCCATTTCTAATAAGTAGAAAAAACAATGGTCAGTTCCTATAAGGGATGTCATATACTATATGCACACCTCATATCAAATCGTTTTACTGCAGCGTTTTTAAGATAAGGACATTATCACATTTTAGAGGAGTGTAAAGATCCCATTTCTAATAATTAGAAAAAAACAATGGTCAGTTCTAATAAGGGACATCCCATACTATATGCAAATCTCATATAAAACCATTTTACTGCAGCATTTTGGAGATAAGGGACATTATTACACTTTAAAGGGCTATAAAGACCTCATTTCTATTAAGTAGAAAAAAACAATGGTCAGTTCTTATAAGGGACGTCCCATACTATATGCACTCCTCATATCAAACCATTTTACTGCAGAGTTTTGGAGATAAGGGACATTATCACACTTTAGAAGGCTATAAAGAACACATTTCTAATAAATAGAAAAAAACAATGGTCAATTCTTATAAGGAACATCCCATACTATATTCACACCTCATATCAAACCATTTTACTGCAGAGTTTTGGAGATATCGTACATTATTACACTTTAAAGGGCTACAAAGACCACATTTCTGATAAGTAGAAAAAACAATGGTCGGTTTTTATAAGGGACATCCCATACTATATGCACACCTCATATCAAACCAGGTACTGCATCGTTTTTTGAGATATGGGACATTTTCTACTTTTTAGTCCTATAAGAACCCTATTTTCTAATAAAAGGTCTTTATAGCCCTCTAAAATGCCATATGGTCCCATATCTCAAAAATGCTGCAGTAAAATGGTTTCGTATGAGGTGTGCATATAGTACGGGACGTCCCTTATAAGAACCTACCATTGTTTTTTTCTACTTATTAGAAAAGGGACCTTTATACTCCTTTAAAGTGCAATAATGTCCCTTATCTCCAAAATACTACAGTAAAATGGTTTGATTTGAGGTGTGCATATAGCATGGGATGTCACTTATAAGAACTGACCATTGTTTTTTCCTACTTATTAGAAATGTGTTCTTTATAGCCCTTCTAAAATGTGATAATGTCCCTTATCTCCAAAACGCTGCAGTAAAATGGTTTTATATGAGGCTGCATATGTCTGGACGTCCTGAATAAGAAACCCGCCTTGTTTTTTTTTTTTCTATTTATTAGAAATGGGATCTTTATACTCTTCTAAAGTGTGATAATGTCCCTTATCTTAAAAATGCTGCTGTAAAATGGTTTTATTTGAGGTGTGCATATAGTATGGGATGTCACATTAAGAACTGATCATTGTTTTTTTCTACTTAATAGAAATGGGATCTTTATACCCCTCTAAAGTGTGATAACGTCCCTTATCTTAAAAATGCTGCAGTAAAATGGTTTGATATGGGGTGTGCATATAGTATGGGACGTCCCTTATAAAAACCAACCATTGTTTTTTTCTACTTAATAGAAATGGGATCTTTATACCCCTCTAAAGTGTGATAATGTCCCTTCTCTCCAAAATGCTGCATAAATGTTTGCTGAGGTGTTCATAACACTAACAATGGGGCGTCCTGAAAGCGCTTTGGAGATAAGGGACATTATCACACTTTAGAGGGGTATAAAGTAAAGATCTCATTTCTAATAAGTAGAAAAAAACAATGGTCGGTTCTTATAAGGGACGTCCCATACTATATGCACACCTCATATCAAACCATTTTACTGCAGCGTTTTGGAGATAAGGGACATTATCACACTTTAAAGGGCTATAAAGACCTCATTTCTAATGAGTAGAAGAAAAGAATGGTCAGTTCTTATAAGGGACATCCCATACTATATGCACACCTCATATCAAACCATTTTACTGCAGCATTTTGGAGATATCGTACATTATTACATTTTAAAGGGCTATAAAGAACACATTTCTAATAAGTAGAAAAAAACAATGGTCCGTTCTTATAAGGGACGTCCCATACTATATGCACACCTCATATCAAACCATTTTAATGCAGCACTTTGAAGATATCGGACATTATTACACTTTAAAGGGCTATAAAGAACACATTTCTAATAAGTAGAAAAAAACAATGGTCAATTCTTATAAGGGACGTCCCATACTATATGCACACCTTATATAAAAATATTTTACTGCAGCTTTTTTGAGATATGGGACATTATTCTACTTTTTAGGCCTATAAAGACCCTATTTCTAATAAGTAAGGGTCTTTATAGCTCTCTAAAGTGCCATATGGTCCCATATCTCAAAAATGCTGCAGTAAAATGGTTTGATATGAGGTGTGCATATAGTATGGAACGTCCTGGATAAGGACCGACCATTGTTTTTTTTTTTCTACGTCTTAGAAATCGGATCTTTATAACTCCTCTAAAGTGTAGAATGTGCTAGCTCCAAAACGCTGCGTAAATGGTTTTTGATAGAGGTTGCATATAGTATGGGACAATCCTTAACAGCACCTACATCATTTCTTCTCTTATTGGGGGAGAGAGAAATATGTCCGTTATAGCCCTTTAAAGTTTAATAATGTCTGATTTCTCCAAAATGCTGCTGTAAAATGTTTTGATATGAGGTGTGCATGTAGTATGGGATGTCCTTTATAAGAACTGACCATTGTTTTTTTTTACTTATTAGAAATATGGTCTTTATAGCCCTTTAAAGTGTCATAATGTCCCATATCTCCAAAACGCTGCAGTAAAATGGTTTGATATGAGGTGTGCATATAGTATGGGACGTCCCTTATAATAACTGACCATTGTTTTTTTCTACTTATTAGAAATGGGATCTTTATACCCCTCTAAAGTGTGATAATGTCCCTTATCTCCAAAGTGCTGCAGTAAAATGGTTTGATATGAGGTGTGCATATAGTATGGGACGTCCCTTTTAAGAACTGACCATTGTTTTTTTCTACTTATTAGAAATGGGATCTTTCTACTCCTCTAAAGTGTAATAATGTCCCATATCTCCAAAACGTTGCAGTAAAATGGTTTGATATGAGGTTTGCATATAGTATGGGACGTCCCTTATAAGAACCGACCATTTTTTTTTTCTACTTATTAGAAATGTGTTCTTTTTAGCCCTTTAAAATGTGATAATGTCCGATTTCTCCAAAGCGCTGCAGTAAAATGGTTTGATATGAGGTGTGCATATATTATGGGATGTCCCTTATAAGAACTGACCATTGTTTTTTCTACTTATTAGAAATGTGTTCTTTATAACCCTTTAAAGTGTAATAATGTACGATATCTCTAAAATGCTGCAGTAAAATGGTTTGTTATGAGGTGTGCATATAGTATGGGACATCCGTATTAGAATTGACTATTGTTTTTTTCTACTTATTAGAAATGGGATCTTTATACCCCTCTAAAGTGTGATAATGTCCCTTATCTCCAAAACGCTGCAGTAAAATGGTTTGATATGAGGTGTGCATATAGTATGGGACGTCCTGAATAAGAACAGACCATTGATTTTTTCTACTTATTAGAAATGTGGTCTTTATAACCCTTTAAAGTGTAATAATGTACGATATCTCCAAAACGCTGTAGTAAAATGTTTTGATATGAGGTGTGTATATAGTATGGGATGTCCCTTATAAGTACTGACCATTGTTTTTTTTTTACTTATTAGAAATGGGATCTTTATACCCCTCTAAAGTGTGATAATGTCCCTTATCTCCAAAACACTGCAGTAAAATGGTTTTGTATGAGTTGTGCATATATTATGGCACGTCCCTTATAAGAACTGACCATTGTTTTTTCTACTTATTAGAAATGAGATCTTTATAACCCTCTAAAGTGTAATAATGTCCCTTATCTCCAAAATGCTGCAGTAAAATGGTTTGATATGAGGAGTGCATATAGTATGGGACGTCCCTTATAAGAACTGACCATTGTTTTTTTTTACTTATTAGAAATGTGTTCTTTATAGCCCTTTAAATTGTAATAATGTCCGATATCTCCAAAATGCTGCAGTAAAATGTTTTGATATGAGGTGTGCATATAGTATGGTACGTCCCGTATAAGAACTGACCATTGTTTTTTTCTACTTATTAGAAATGTGTTCTTTATAGCCCTTTAAAGTGTCATAATGTACGATATCTCCAAAACGCTGCAGTAAAATGGTTTGATATGAGGTGTGCATATAGTATGGGACGTCCCGAATAAGAACTGACCATTCTTTCCTTCTTCTTATTAGAAATTAGGTCTTTATAGCCTTCTAAAGGGTAATATTATCCTTTGAAAATTATAGTAATACAGAACAGTCAAAGACAACAATAAATGACACGAATATTAAAGCAGATGGGCAAAAAAAAATCCTAAAAATGTCATCATGTCTCAATACTGGGCATCTAGATGAAAAGCGCTCTGAAAGCGCATTCCCTCTGTGTTGTTCCTGCTATTACCAAAATTATAATAATACACGCGCACCATAATTTCAATCGCGGCTGGCTTGACCGTGTTTTTCTGAAGTGCGGCTGGCTTGACCGCAGTGTGGTGGCTATATCATGTTATGTTTATTTGCACGTAACGTTAAATGCTATTTGCATTTATATCTTTCTATTTTACCCCTAGAAACTGTTTCTCAATAGGTCTTGTGAATGTAGCTCTGTATGTGTCAGGTTAATGTCACTGAATTTCTCAAACCATAAATTCCTATTCTTAAGCCATTTAGAAGATAACGTAGGGACTAGTATTGGAAGAAACCCCTCAAATTCAGATAACCGATATTCATTTGCTGGGACTAGCAATAGCTGACTTGATTAGAAATAGATATTATTGACTGGAGACCTGTGGGATTTGCTGGTTTAGCTGACATGATGGGTAGACTTTCATATTGTTTGTTTGATTTGTGTTAAGAAATCAAGAACTAAGATTCTGTGATCACCGAGTAATCCATAAATAACAGGCCACAGTCCGTTTGATAGGCACTTAATTGAACACAGTCTTGTGGTCACATGCTGGTCATTCTCTGATTTGTGGAGACAGACCAGATTATGTTCGCTGCTCTTATGATCCATGCTCTGGAAATGAAGTCATGCCACAGAACTTTTTTTATTTTTATTTTTTTTTTTTTTTTACTCCTTTTTTTTTTTTTTTTTTGTCGACTAGTCTTAGTCCGTGACTACACTAAGGCACGACAAGTAGTAGCCCACCCCCCGGCCCCACAGCCCTGGGAAAGTGTGTGTGCGTTTCCAAAATAACGAATCTAAATGTCAGGGTAACAGGAGAGTGACTTTTGCAGGTTGACCTTTACCCTCTCTCTGTGTGTTGCTACAGATGAAGCGAAAATGCTTATTTCAGTTTACTGTAACACATTTGTAATGTTGCACTGATATTGCAAATTTGGCCAATATGATAAGTAAAATAATTACTTTACAGTTTATTTTATATATCCTCCTGAGAACCAGAAATAAAAAGCTTTGTGAATTAAGTATTTTTTCATGTCATTACATTGTTTAGAGCATAAGAAAAAATGGTAAAAGAACTTTTGAAAAATATATTTTTTCATAAGTTTAGCTATGGCTCTGTCGAGGACCCAGGAACATTTTTCTAAAAATAAAATGACAAGAGTAGACATGAAAACAATGAGAGAATGAAGCTATGGAAATAGTCAGTTAAACACCTGAATGAAACCATCAGCGCCATTTTAGAACGGGGTCTGCAGCTTATACTAAACCTCTGTTTCATTTAGTTAAATGTACGATACTTGCATTGCCTTGGCCTGGAACGAGCATATGGATGCAGTCTCGGATGAAAGTCTTGATGGTTTGTGGTGTAGGAGTCGCAATCACCTTCTTCCGGGTTTGAAGAGTGATGAACTCCAAAGATTCACAGACTCGATGGTGATTTTTTGTAGTTTGTATTTTGCGTTTCTTCCCAGTGGAAAATGAAAAAGAGCTAATAGAGACATCAGCTGAGATCCTAGGATCTTTGGTAAATGGAAAGTCAAGGCCCGAGGCCTGGCGCAGACTTAGGGTGTCCTTAGAGGGGTGCTAGCTCACATCCTCATCTTCTCAGAATCTAACAGAACCGCACACTGACTGACTAAGTGTTGGAGCCCACCGGGCACGCTCAGGGTCTCCACACGGGCCGCAATCAGAAGATTTTAGCAGAAGAAGAACAACAAAAACATGGGCGGAACTGTGCGTAAGCCTTTTAAGGTCTGAGAAGATTCACGCCTCTCAGGATGGGCTTGTCCAATGAGAAAGTTCGGAATCCCAAGTGTGAGTTTTGAGATACTGGGGAGTTTTATGACCCTTTGTGTGAGAGCATGGTAATTTGCATATGGAACTCGATTGGGTGCTGATGCAAAATTACTAAAGATTCTTTGAACACTAATATATTGCCTATGTACCAACATATAATATACACTCTCGTTTAGATCATCAGAAGACAAATTCAAAGAGACCAAACATGGTATCGGTGGGGCTATATTAACTAGTGATCTATCATAACATACACACAAAACAGTATACAATTCAAAAGAAAATATACAAGAACAGTAATGGTATACACAATGTCCTGAGGAGATGTGTGTTCATTCAAAGAAAGGTTTTTCTATGAATTAATTAGAGAAGAGTCCATTTTTATAGGCATTGTGTGTCTTTCCTAAGGGTAAATGAATTGTGAGTTTTTCTGCCCGCATTCCTTTGGGGAATAAAACCAGTGATATCAGCATTGGTTGCCATGGAACCAGAGGCCTGTTCTGCCTTTCTGAGGTGCTAGATGCATTTTGGGGGAAGGGTCCATAGACCCTCATAGTCCTCATAGTAGGGGTGTTACAGAGTATTTGTTAAATATAACTCAAAACAATTGTGTCTGATTGGACCAGACGCTACATGGTAAATGTAATTAGAAGTGAGAATGCACAGTTAAATATTGATCATACTGAAAATATATTTTGCTACTTCCGTTTCACCGTGGCTTCAATACATCTCTTCATCGCTGTAATGTCTTCTCTGCAGGAATTGGGTCTCCCCATAACCGATGCCCAGGTGAGTGAGATGGAGTCTCACTTGGAGGACATTGATTTCGTCATGGCTGCAGAGGAGGAGAGGAAGTTGAGGCATGATGTCATGGCTCACGTGCACACGTTTGCTCACTGCTGTCCCACCGCTGCTCCCATCATCCACTTGGGCGCCACTTCCTGTTATGTGGGAGACAATACGGTGAGGCCAAAATATTACCATGTCAGTATCTTACTTTTGTTACTATTGATTGAACTCCATGGACTTCTGGAATTTTCTGAGCAGAATGGCTATAGAGGGAACATGAATTAAATCCATTTTTAATTTTAATGTTGCAATTAATAGCAGGTATATATTAGCCACAATGAAAAATCCTCACAAGAACAGAATGTTGTTTTAAAGTCAATTTTCTTTTAAAATGTTGAAAATTGTCTTATTAAATGTGTGTGTGTTTAATCTGAAGGATCTGATAATGCTGCGTGATGGATTTGACATCCTGCTACCCAAGGTATCCTGCTACTTTCTAATATTTACCATGTCAATCAAAACAACTGATGCTTAGAAGTGCCATTTAAAAATAAAATAAATTTGTACTGTATTCATGAGAAATGTTAATAATCACAGGCTCAGATGTGACAAATAAATAGATGTTTAAAACTGTTTATTTAATTTATTTTTAAAAAAGTAGTTAAATGTAACGTATTAAATATATCATCACTTTTCAAATGGACAAATAAATGTTTAAAATATTATTCATTTACTTCAAGTTTATAATTAATTAAATCCAATAATAAAATAATGCATTAATCATTAAGTCTTATTAAATGCAAATTTTACATTCAGTAAAACATTTGGTAATTCTAGTCCTTTGTTTTAATTTTAGTTTTGGATTTTTTTTATATTACTGTTTAGGTTTCAGTTTTTTTTTTTTCAGATGGGTTTATTTTATTTCCAGTGCATAATTCCTATTCTCTGCAGTAAAAGTTCTCTCTCTTATAGCTGGCTCGTGTCATAGACAGGCTGGCTAACTTTGCAGAGAAATACGCTGACCTGCCGACTTTAGGCTTCACCCATTATCAGTGAGTGAATTCAGAGTTCAGTGCATGTTCCAGACCTCACAAACAAATAGTTAGATGTTAGACATTAAAGCATGTTTAGAGTGTGCATATAAAATTAACTTTTCTACCGTTTTGTTTTTTTTCTCCTTGTCTTCTATTCTTGTCATCTCTGACACGTCCCAATCACCCTTAAACATTCAATCTTAATGTTGTAACCTGCACAACATTATGATTTTTCATGTTCTTTTGAACTTTTCTTCATTCAAAACAACAATACTAGGCTGGTTTTGGGTTTTATTGTCCCTCTCCTCGTCCCCATCTTTTTCTCAGACCAGCTCAGCTGACTACAGTAGGGAAGCGTGCTTGTCTGTGGCTGCAGGATCTGGTCATGGACATACATAATCTTCAGCGTGCAAGAGAGGACCTGCGCTTCCGGGGCGTCAAAGGAACCACAGGCACTCAGGCCAGCTTCCTGCAGCTCTTCCAGGGGGATCATGAGAAGGTGAATGCAGCAGCATGAACATTTTATGCCTCAACACTGGCTTACTTCATACTTGTCTCCAGCATACATACTATATACACTACCATTCCAAAGTTTGTAAACGTACTTTTTTAACATATAATAATATTATAGATATATATATTTAAATAAGTTAACCTTAGTTCAGGAGGCGTTGCATTAAATCGATTAAAAGAGACAGAGGGGACAATTTCTTATTTAAAACTTTTTTATATATTGTTACAAAAATATTCTGTTTTAAATGAATGATGTTTATTTTGATTTTGTTATAAAAATCATGAAAAAAGTATAAGGTTTCACAAAAAAATATTAAAGGTTGTTCACCCAAAAATAAAAAAAATGTATATTGGTTATACTTGGTATATTATACAGGTGCAGCTCAATAAATTAGAATGTTGAGGAAAAGTTCATTTATTTCAGTAATTTCAACTCAAATTGTGAAACTCGTGTATAATATAAATTCAATGCACACAGACTGAAGTAGTTTTTTTGGTTCTTTTAATTGTGATGATTGGCTCACATTTAACAAAAACCCATTAATTTACTATCTCAACAAATTATTACTTCATAAGACCAATAAAAAAAAACCATTTTTAGTGAATTGTTGGCCTTCTAAAAAATATGTTAATTTACTGTACATGTACTCGATACTTGGTAGGGGCTCTTTTTGCTTTAATTACTGCCTCAATTCGGTGTGGCCTGGAGGTGATCAGTTTGTGGCACTGCTGAGGTGTTATGGAAGTCCAGGTTTCTTTGACAGTGGCCTTCAGATCATCTGCATTTTTTGGTCTCTTGTTTCTCATTTTCTCTTGACAATACACCACTAGATTCTCTATGGGGTTCAGGTCTGGTGAGTTTGTTGGCCAGTAAAGCACACCAACACCATGGTCATTTAACCAAATTTTGGTGCTTTTGGCAGTGTGGGCAGGTGCCAAATCTTGTTGGAAAATGAAATCAGCATCTTCAAAAGGCTGGTCAGCAGAAGGAAGCATGAAGTGCTCCAAAATTTCTTGAAAAACGGGTGCAGTGACTTTGGTTTTCAAAAAAAACAATGGACCAACACCAACAGATGACATTGCACCACAAATCATCACAGACTATGGAAACTTAACACTGGACTTCAAGCAAAATGGGCTATGAGCTTCTCCACTCTTCCTCCAGACTCCAGGACCTTGGTTTCCAAATGAAATACAAAACTTGCTCTCTGAAAAGAGGACTTTGGACCACTGAACAACACTCTAGTTCTTTTTATCCTTAGCCCAGGTAAGATGCTCCTGATGTTGTCTCTGGTTCAGGAGTGGCTTAACAAGAGGAACACGACAACTGTAGCCAAATTTCTGGACCAACCCAAAACCACACAAAGTCTGTGTGTTGTGGCTCTTGATGCCTTGACCCCAGCAGCCTCAGTTCATTCCTTGTGAAGTCCACTCAAATTCTTTAATCGATTTTGGTTGACAATCCTCATAAGGCTGCGGTTCTCACGGTTGTGCATCTTTTTCTTCCACCCTTTTTCCTTCCACTCAACTTTCTGTTAACATGCTTGGATACAGCACAATGTGAACAGCCAGCTTCTTTGGCAATAAATGTCTGTGGCTTACCCTCCTTGTGAAGAGTGTCAATGACTGTCTTCTGGACATCTTTCAAGTCAGCAGTCTTCCCCATGATTGTGTAGCAGTGAACCAAACTGAGAGACCATTTGAAGGCTCAGGAAATCTTTGCAGGTGTATTGAGTTGATTAGCTGATTGGCATGTCACCATATTCTAATTTTTTGAAATAGTGAATTGGTGGGTTTTTTTTAAATTTGAGCCAAAATCATCACAATTAAAAGAACCAAAGACCTTAAACTACTTCAGTCTGTGTACATAAAATTTATTTAATACACTAGTTTCACAATTTGAGTTGAATTACTGAAATAAATGAACTTTTCCACGGCATTCTAATTTATTGAGATGCACCTGTACTGTTCCATACCGGTAAGACTTAGTTCCTCTTCAGAACACAAATTAAGATATTTTGTGGAATCTGAGAGCTTCCTGACCGCATATACAGCAACGCAAATGAAATGTTCCGAAGTCCAGCAACGGAGCAAGGAGATCTGTAAAATCATCCCTGTGACCTCAGTGGTTCCTCCGCAATTATACGAAGCTACGAGAATACGTCCTGTGCACAAAAGAAAAAAAAAAAAACAACTTTATTCAGCAATTTCCTCCACATCACCCTTGTCCATTTTGGAGAATATCCGCTGGACGTAAACAGCGTATGCTGTTCTGTGTCAGCTGCGTCACACGGATATGCTGGTTCCGTTCAGATCAAATCACAACAACGTAGGAAACAGATCGGGCGTGATCTGTGAATTGTTGAATAAAGTCGTTATTTTTTTTTCTTTTGTGCACAAAGTATTCTCGTAGCTTTTGACACTGAACTAAGGGCTGGTGAAAATTCAGCTTTGCATCACAGCAATAAATTACGTTTTACAATATATTCAAATAGAAAACCATTCTTTTAAATTGTAATATTTCATAATATTGGTGTTTTTACTCTATTTTTTGGATCAAATACATGCAGCCTTGATGAGTATAAGACTTCTGACCTTAAACTTTTTTTTCTTTGTTGTAATGAATACAATTTTAAGTTAAAATGAAACTCTTATGGGTTTTATGTTGCTTTAAAACATTTGTGGAATGTGCAGTTTTGTAGCCTGAAGAGAAAAATGGCAAAAACATCATATCATTGTGGTTTATGCTATAGTTGAACTGACGTTGTTAATTTGGACTGTTTTCTCTGTTAGGTGGAAGAGTTGGATTGGAAGGTCACTGAGATGGCTGGTTTTAAAAAGTACGCTCTTGTTATTTACTTTCTGCGTTCTTTGTTTAATAAATGCTTCAACTAGCTTCTGAATGCTTTTATTCAATAGTGTGTTGTTTAGTGGTCGACCAATATGGGTTTTTTGACTGCCGATATCTTAGAAAGCAGGGAAAGCCGATGGCTGATATAATTGTATTTATTTTAATTTATATTTAAGAAATTTGAAATCATTTGAAAATGGATTAAAAATAATTGTGTAAAATAAACATACTTATACTTTAGAAGACAAAGCATTTTTCACAAATAAATTAATATTGAATAAAAATCTAATTAAAAAGCAAGTAAACACTGTAACCAACAGGGCACTCAGTATTCTGGGAAGTTTGTGTGCATTGGGCACATATGTGTGCATCTTTTTTTTTTTTTTTTTAAAATAAGGCCAGGTAACACAAATTTTACATAGAGCACACAGTGAAAATGAAATGAATGTGACAGTGGGCAAATGCATTAAGCGCAGCATAATTTGAAATCACTAACTTAGTTTAAAGTTTGTCGATCGCGCATCTCCAGTGAAGCTGAACTCTCCTGTCCGCATTCAATTCGCACGGATCGACCGTCACGCAGAGAACACGCGATCATGCAGGATGCAAATGCACACTTCACAAGATCTCACAACTGGATCCGACTAAGTTTGTGAAATTAAATGTTCATTAGTCATTCAAAGATTTGTTTAAATGATATAAATGCGTATTTGCTGAAGGCAAATGAGAAAGTATTATAATGTTTGCCTTTCTATTACTAATAATATTAAAGCAGTCGTTATAATACTTTTTTGTATACATTTTAATTCCTTTGTTTAACCGTTCTATCTGATTATTAGACAGACTTCTATCCGTAGACAGAACTGAACGACGACAGCGAACGAGGGAGAATGTGAGCGGTGTGTGTTCAGGCGCTGCTGTTCTCAGCGACGTCAAAATGAAAGTCCCGCCTCGAACACATCGGCCAAACAGAAAAACTTATCGGCCGATGCCGATATTTGAAAAATGCCAAATATTGGCCGATATATCGGTCGACCACTAGTGTTGTTGGCTACATAGTATATGATTGTATGTGCACATGGTTAATCATTTTCTCCTTCATTTTTTCTTTAGATCATACCTGGTGACGGGTCAGACGTACAGCCGTAAGGTGGATATCGACACACTCTGTGTGCTGGCCAGCCTCGGAGCCACAGTACACAAGGTCAGACATGAACAGTGAACACTGCTTTATGCATTTATAAATGAGCTGCTGTAACGGTCTACAATGATCACAGAACAGCAAAAACATCAGTTGTTTGATTAGAACAACCTCCTTTCCGCAATCATGATTTATTTATTTTTTGCTGTAGATTTGCACTGATATCCGTCTGTTGGCTAATCTGAAAGAGATCGAGGAGCCATTTGAGAAAGAGCAGATTGGTGAGTTTTTGAATTTTTATCATATAATAATTCAGCCTCTTTGATCCGTCATGTTTTCTCTGTCTGTAGGTTCCAGTGCCATGCCGTACAAGAGAAACCCCATGCGTGCCGAGCGCTGCTGTAGTCTTGCTCGTCACCTGATGGCGCTGGTGTCGGACCCTCTGCAGACAGCATCAGTGCAGTGGCTGGAAAGAACCCTGGACGACAGCGCTAACAGGCACTGTTATCAAATCTGTTGTCTGACCATATGAAGTGGCACTGCACTGTTTTGCCTCTTTGAAGATGTAACTTTTGGACTCATTCTGTCACCAACTTACTGTGTCAGATTTCCTTTGTGTATGTATTCAGGAGGATTTCATTGCCCGAGTCCTTCCTCACAGCGGACATCATCCTCAGCACTCTGCAGAACATCACTGAAGGGCTGGTCGTGTATCCTAAGGTGTGTGTGTGTGTGTGTGCACACACCAGTCTCTTTTCAACAAATATTTAAAAGTTTTTATTAGGGCTGGCAATTATTTGGTATATTTCAAATGAACTACATGGTATGCTGGTTACTTGGTCAAATAATTCACAATTAATTGCACAAACACTACTGTTCAAATGTTTTGGGTTGGTTTTTCTTTTAAAGATTTTTTTTTAAGTCATAAGGCTGCATTTATTTCAGGGATGGCCAACATCCGACCTGCAGAGTTTTGCGCCAACCCTATTCAAACACACCTGAACAAGCTCATCAAGAGTTTTTATCAAGGTTGGAGCAAAACACCGCAGGACTGTGGCTCTCCAGGACCGATATTTTATTTGATCAAAAATACAGTAAAAACGTAATATTTATTTTAAATTCTAAATGAATTTATTCCTTGTGATGGCAAAGCTAAATTTTCAGCAGAAATAATTCTATTTGGTGCTCAAGAAACATTCATATTAATATGAATGTTGAAAACTGTTTTTGTGGAAAAAGTGGCACTTTTTCAAGTTTTTTTTAATTTATAGAATGTTTGAAATGTAAACCTTTTGTGACATTATAAATGTCTTTACTGTTACTTTTAATCAATTTAATGCAGCCTTGATGAGTAAAAGTATTAATTTCTTTAAAAAACAAAGTTTACATGATGCTCATAAGTCTACATATCATATACTAAAGTTTTTAATCATATAATATGAGAAATATAGCATGTATTACAGCTGATTATTAAGGGTTAGTTCACCCAAAAATGAAAATTCTGGTACCATTTATTTACCCTCATGTGTTTCCCAAACCTGTAAGATCTTCGTTCATCTTCGGAACACAATTTTAAGATATTTTTGATGAAATATGAAAGCTCTCTGACCCTCATACTGGAGAGTGTGGCGGCGTTGACCCAGATCCGGCATAATGACGTCATCACGCTGGATCTGGGTCAGCGCCGCCACATGCTCGCGTCATGGTACTGTCGTGAACGCACGTCCACAAGTGACGCAGTAGAGACAAAAATGTGGAATAAAGTCGTTATTTTTGTTTTCTTGTGCAAAAAAGTATTCTCGTAGCTTTGTAACTTTACAGTTGAACCACTGATGTCACACTGGTAGACTATTGTGATCATCTTGGTACTTTTCTGACCTTGAACGTGTAGTTCCCTTGCTGTCTAAGGGGAGAGTCAGAGAGCCCTTGGATATCAAAAAATCTTAAATTATGTCGAAGATGAACGCAGGTCTTACTGTTTTGGAACAACACGAGGGTGAGAAATTAATGACAGAATTTTCATTTTTGGGTCAACTAACCCTTTAAAAGTAAAAATAACTTCCGTTTCAGTCTCTTTCAATATAAAGTCTTTACTGCTGCCTCGTAAAGCAGTCTGTCGCCATCTAATGGTGGAACAATGTCACTTGAATCACCATCAAGAACACACACACACACACACACACAGTGTGTCTCATAAAATACTAACTGAATATAAAATAATATTTATTGAATAATAAACAACAACAACAGCAGCCATCATAAAAGTTGCTTGACAATTCATTCAAATGTACAAAGGCAGCGCTCTAATATACAGCATTAAATTTACATAAAATATAGTGTGATGAGATTTTGCCCTCAGCTAAAACGATTTGCTCTGGAACAAATAATAGATTGAGACCAAAAACTGCCCGTTAGAATTACCCAAAACGAATTATATCTCATGTTTAACCACTATAGAGACATCAGAGCCAGCGGCAAATTCCAGAAGATCTGGCCGAGGTGAGGCTGCTCTCTGCAGTTTCATGAGCGCTGAACGACCGCTGACGCCCTGGAGCTCACATCTCCGAAAGTGTCGAAGCAAATTTTCAAATAGACATTCTTTATTAACAAACCACATATTTGAAGTCTAAACAAGTACATTCTGGCCTTAAAAACTCTTACAACTACATTCTGTGACAAAAACAGTATTATTTGGGCGTCCGTCATGACACTCGCTGTGAGAAATACGGGAAGCAGAGTGATACAAACGGTGAAAGGGCGTTCCTGTAGCGATACCAGTACAATATCTCACGGATCTCAACCAGTCAGATTTGAGAACCAGAACAAACTGTTGTATAAATTGTGTGTGTGTGTGTATATATATATATATATATGCCGCTTTGACCTATGCATCTGTTTTAATTGATGATCTAATGGTAGAAATTGATTTATTTATTATCACTGTATAACAGTGTTTGCTGAGAAAACTTTACATTAGACAATTATTCTTTATATTTGAGTACTTTTGTGTTTAATCACATGAAAACTTTCATTATTAATCACATTAACAACTAAGACAGCTCTAGTTGTTATTTTTATAACCTGAACCATATATATGTTTTCTTTTTTTATAGGTGATTGAGAGACATATCCGTCACGAGCTGCCTTTCATGGCTACTGAAAACATCATCATGGCCGTGGTGAAGGCTGGAGGAAACAGACAGGTCAGAACAATCAGTGATTTAATGAATAAGAAATCTTAAGATAAATATATAAGAATCTTGTCTTGTAATTACTATTCTTTGTTGCAAATCAACCTAAAGATGTTTGAATAAATTACTTGCACTGTAAATATTTCTCTGTCAGTGCAGCAGATGTTGTAGTTGTTGCAGACAATTTCACGATTTAGTTCATGCAGGACAGACATCAGCACATGAAGCTGTATGACACTGTAGTGGCATTTTTGGTCTGCTAGGAAACAGATGCTTATTGTGCTGATGTTTAACGCCGACTGACATTTTTGTCTGTACTAACAAAAAAACACTCAGGACTGCCATGAGAAGATTCGGGTGCTGTCCCAGCAAGCTGCGGCTGTAGTCAAACAGGAAGGCGGGGATAATGACCTACTGGCTCGGGTTCAGGCTGATCCATATTTCACCCCTATACTTGGACAGCTGGACGCCTTACTGGACCCCAAAACCTTTGTCGGCCGAGCCCCACAACAGGTACACATGCAACCTAGAAATACCTATATAACATTCCACTACTGTGCTACTAATATTTATCACGTAATTTATGAATGATGTGAGCTGTAATACCTTTCCACTTTTTCTTTGTCTCAGGTTACCAGGTTTTTGTCTGAGGAGGTCAGGCCTGTTCTAGAGCCATACAAAAGTAATATGAACGTCAAGATTGAACTAGAGCTCTGAGACAAACATACGAGACTGTGACACATCAGAATAGTATTTCAATAAAGAAATGTCAAGGTGTTCAATCTTTTGTGTGCTCTTTTATGTGGCATTTTGACATTTAATTCTCTTACGTCAGATGTAATTTTTACAAATTATTTTACACATTTTGACCTTTACTCTGGTATTGTTACGAGTTGATCTCTCACTCGCATATAAAAATCTAAATATTACATATTTGAATTCAACTATGTAGAGTAACTTTGCTGAACATGTATTAGATTTAGGTTAAGTATATTATGTAACTTTTAACCCTTAAATGTTTCTGTATTGTCAGACATAATATATTTGAGAGGCTGGGAGGGAGGGAAGGGGAATGACCTAATTACCCCTTAAAAGCAACGTGGCAGCATTTGGGAAAATAAGCATGAGAAGACTACTGACTTAAGGTAAATGTAACTGGAATCTTTTCAATCCCTGAAACCAGCCAAAGCTGGTCATAGCTGGTTAAGGGGTTTTGACCACTTCTTTAGCAGGTCAGGCTGGTCTTAGCTCATCACCCTGAACAACCAACCAGCTAAAACCAGATGAACACCAGCTTGGACAGACTGGGAGACCAGCTAAGACCAGCCATCCAGCATAGGCTAGTTTTAGCTGGGGGTTTTTTTCAGCAGAAATGTTTCATATTTTAAGAAAAAAAGTTTCTAAAGATAATGTTCATGTTAAAAATTATTACCACTCAATACCATAGTATTTGAATAACTACCCTTTTAATATATGTGGTATTTGAAAGGTACTTCAAAGAATAACTTGGTATTAGTATGTTATGGTTGTTTTTATGGGTGTTAGACCATGTACCCAGGATATAGATACAAACTATAACACTACTTATTTTTAGTATTCTGAGGTATTTTAATCACATATTCACGATATGTAAAGTAATAATGGCCGTATTTAGCTGATCAGGTCTCTGCGGCAATGAATGGCTTAACTGGCTGTAATAAAACTAATGAGGGAGGAACCAGATTATCCACTTATGTGTAAGTGATATGGTGTTACTCATGGGCATGGCACAATTCATCTTGTGGGTGTGGAAAATGTGAAATAGTACAAGACAGTGGAAAGAGTCTAAGCTCACACCCCTTTACATGACTCGTGGTCGTATATCTATAAATCAATGATGCTGGCTCAAAGTCCATAGTCACACATGGAAACCTGTTGTACTGTCAGCTTGAACCAGTCTGGTGGTGATTCTCTGATTTCACTCATTAAAACGGGGATCGCTGGATGTTTTCATGCACCACCATTCCTCATACACTTTAGAGACTGTTGTGCATGAAAATCGGGAATCATCCCATGGTGAGAAAGAGTCAAAGATCATATTTTGTCTCCATTTTGATGTTTGGTTTGAACACTTGGCCATATCTGCGTGCATTTATGCAGTGGGTTGATGAGATACAGGTGCATCTCAATAAATTAGAATGTCGTGGAAAAGTTCATTTATTTCAGTAATTCAACTCATTGTGAAACTCGTTATTAAATAAATTCAATGCACACAGAACGAAGTAATTTAAGTCTTTGGTTCTTTTAATTGTGATGATTTTGGCTCACATTTAACAAAAACCCACCAATTCACTATCTCAACAAATTAGAATATGGTGACATGCCAATCAGCTAATCAACTCAAAACACCTGCAAAGGTTTTCCTGAGCCTTCAAATGTCTCTCAGTTTTGGCTCCCTACACAATCATGGGGTAAGACGGCTGATCTGCCAGTTGTTCAGCAGACAAGCTTGACACCCTCCACAAGGAGGGTAAGCCACAAAATTTAATTGCTAAAGAAGCTGGTTGTTCACAGAGTGTTGTATCCAAGCATATTCATAGAAAGTTGCGTGGAAGGAAAAAGTGTGGAAGAAAAAGATGCACAACCAACCAAGAGAACCGCAGCCTTATGAGGATTGTCAAGCAAAATCGATTCAAGAATTTGAGTGAACTTCACAAGGAATGGACTGAGGCTGGGGTCAAGGCATCAAGAGCCACCACACACAGACGTGTTAAGGAATTTGGCTACAGTTGTCGTATTCCTCTTGTTAAGCCACTCTTGAACCACAGACAACGTCTTACCTGGGCTAAGGAGAAGAAGAACTGGACTGTTGCCCAGTGGTCCAAAGTCCTCTTTTCAGACGAGAGCAAGTTTTGTATTTCATTTGGAAACCAAGGTCCTAGAGTCTGGAGTAAGGGTGGAGAAGCTCATAGCCCAAGTTGCTTGAAGTCCAGTGTTAAGTTTTGTAGCGTCTCGACCAATCTGACACACTAATTTTTATTTGATTTAACAAATCAATTATTCATTAGAGTAACAAATCGTCACAGTCCCCTCACTCAATAAACTGGATGCCAGGATTTCTGCTGAACACCATCCCCCCCTTGGTCACCATGACAACTAATCATGATATCACTGGTTTTATGACCCCCCCAGGAATGTGAGTAGGATAACCCACTCTTTGTCCCTATAGGAGAGGCAGAGCAGAAATGGACTTTTCTACTAATTAATTCATAGGAAAACTTTTCTTTGAATGAACACACATATCCTTCAGATCATTGGGTATATTATTGTCATCGTGTATTTTGTCTTTGATATTTTTAGACTATTTTAGTATGCTTGTGAGGGAACCCATTCCTGATCATCCCTTTTCACTATATGTAATCTTACCTTGTTTAGTATCTATGAATTTGCCTTCTTATGATCGAAACAAGCGTGTATATTAGTTGGATACCTAACTATGCAACATATTGATGTCTAAGCATCTTCTAATTTGTGCATCAACCAACCCAGCGCATTACATATGCGCAATACCATGCGTAGCAACAAGGGCCTAAAAACGCAGACTCCCACTTGAGAATTCCAGACTCCTCATTGGACAGAGCCCATCTGAGAGTGCGGGAATCTTGCAGGCTTTTAAGGCCACACTTCATGTGACCCGCCCATTCGGTGGTTTGTTTGAAGTCTGAGAGAATGTGAGAAAAACGCACCCGGAAACCATAAGCTTGTGCCAGGCTTCGGCCTTGACTTTTCCATTCACCAAGGATTCTCTGACTCAAACTGGTTCTTTTCATTAAAACTTATTTCAGCAAGATCTTGGGCCTTAAGTTTGCATCAGGAATCTCTTTCAGACAGCCGAGACTCGCAAGTATCAAACTTAGTCTTATTAATTGATACATTAAGTATCAGTTACACCTTTTTACAAAGGTGTGTTTGAACTCAGAATCTGACGTATCACTCAGGCTTAGATCTGTTGAATATGCAAATGGTTCCATAAATGTCATTCCTTATGTCTCTTGCTGTACTGACTAAACTTCCAAACCCTTTCCTATACCACTGTATGTGTGTGTGTGTGTGTGTGTATGTTATACCAGTTTATGTGTGTATGTAGGATGTTAGACCATTTTATGTGTTTATGTAGTATGTTAGAATAGTTTAAGTGTTTATGTAGTTAATAAAAACCTTACTTGTATCACACTTGACGTGTTTCATTGTTTGCTCATAACTGGAGTCATTTAATCATGCAGATTTATGCTACAAGTTTTTGTAGAATTGTACAGTAAGAAAGTTAATTTCCTGGTTAAGGGAAATAAACGTTCTTAGAATTGACAAGACAGTAGACCCTGAGAGGTCAGCTAAATATCTACAGCGATCTAAAATATTCCATATTACTCATAATCATAACTAGTTCTGGTTCATAATTCATATTTTCCTGTTATGAGCTGATTCGTTAAGTTTCCACATTCTGTGATGATTTGGGCTGCAATGTCATTTTCTGGTGTTGGTCCATTGTGTTTTTTTTGAAAACCAACGTCACCGCACCCGTTTACTAAGAACTTTTGGAGCACTTCATGCTTCCTTCTGCGTACCAGCTTTTGAAGATGCTGGTTTCATTTTCCAGCAGGATTTGGCACCTGCCCCCACTGCAAACCAAAAGTTGGTTAAATGACCATGATGTCGGTGTGCTTGACTGTCCAACAAACTCACCAGACCTGAACCGCATTGAGAATCTATGGGGTATTGTCATGAGGAAAATGAGAAACAAGAGACCAACAAATACAGATGAGCTGAAGGCCACTGTCAAGAACCTGGGCTTTCATACCACTTCAGCAGTGCCACAAACTGATCACCTCAATGCCACACCGAATTGAGGCAGTAATAAAGCAAAAGGAGCCCCTACAAGTACCAAGTACATGTACAGTAAATGAACATACTTTTCAGAAGGCCAACATTTCACTAAAAATGTTTTTTTTTTTTTTTATTGGTCTTATGAGGTATTCTAATTTTTTGAGATAGTGAATTTGTGGGTTTTTTGTTAAATTTGAGCCAAAATCATCACAATTAAAGAACCAAAAACTTAGACTACTTCAGTCTGTGTGCATTTGCATTTCGTTAATACACAGTTTCCATTGAGTGGAATTACTACTGAATAAATGCCTTGTCCACTACCATTCTAATTTATTGAGGATGCCCTGTATTTTGCATTAGGAGGCAGTGTACTGTGTTTCTGGAGTGATATACATCACGAATCTGAAAGAATATATGCCCGGCGTGTTGTGTGTTGTGTGTGAGATAGGATAGATTTGCATTCTGGTAATGTGAATTCTGGGAACACTACAGCATTGTGGCTATGGAGAGCGGTAGTCATAGATTTTAACAATGTTTTGAGGTCTCTTTGCCCCCAATGCAAACATTATTTGATCAAAAATACAGTAAGAAAAGTAATGTTGTGAAATATTTTTACAATAAAAAAAGTTTTCTATTTTAAAAATGTAAATTATTCCATTGATGGCAAAAGAGTTGAGCTGCTTAATATTTTTGTGGACATTCACATACATTTTACAATTTTTTTAAAGTGTCATATGATGCGATTTCAATTTTTTTTTCTCTCTTTGGAGTGTTACAAGCTCTTAATGCATAAAGAAGATCTGTAAAGTGGCAAAGACTGAAGTCTCAATTCCAAAGAGATATTCTTTATAAAATTTGAGTCAACCACGCCTACCTAAAACGCTCATTCTAACACGCCCCCACATATACCTACGTCACGATGTGGAAAGATCTGCATAATGCCGCCCAAATGTTCACGCAAAGAAAGAAAGCGTAACTTTTATTTTTGCTGTTGCCGCCGCCGCCATGTCGTGAAGGCACTTTGTGATTCGTTGTGAAAGGCGAAAATACTTTGTTTGGCCTTCCAAAGAGGACGATATCCGCTTCGTCATGCATAGAGCTGATCCGTGCTGGTTTGCTGAGGAAATACATCAACTTCGCAATGTGGATCGCCGGATCAGCTTTCACCGTGGACAAAGCGGAGTCGTCACATTTGGTTGCCGCAAGCCCGCCGGCCGCGCCGTTCTCAAGCCCGCCCGCCGCCGCTCACTCATGCCGGCCTCCGCTCACTCTAGCCCGCAGTGTGTTTCGTTGTGAAAGTGAACTACTTTGTTTGGCCTTCCAAAAAAGGACACGGCTAGAAATCAGTGGTTAAGTTGTATTTACAACACTGTTCCAGAACAGTTCAACCCAAATATTCAGATGTGTGCAGCGCATTTTATGACTGTTTCCTGATCCTGGTAGAGTAAGACTACTATGCCAGCTGTTCTGACTCACAGACTGTAAGTACGTTTTTTTATATTTAAAGGATTTGCCACTGATGATTCAAACGTGAGTTTTGAGCAGTGTAGAGTAGCACTTGTTGTTTGTCATTTCTCCGATCACAAATGCAGACATGTTTTATGTTTACATGGCGCGATGCAACGCAACTCGTAAAAAGACAGTATAAGTCATTATAATCCGTAATTATGTCCCCACTGGATGCAACAAAGGCCTCGTTTATAATGGGTTTTAATGTTTTTGTCTCATCGCTCCGGCCGGACACGGCATCACAATATGGTAGGGGCATAACATTTCCGTCTCATGCTTTAGGTATTCGGCCAATCACAATGCAATGGATAGATGGCCAATCAAAGCACACCTCGCTTTTTCAGACCGATTATCTTTGTAAAAAATCGACGCGTTTCAGAAAGGCGGGGCATAGAGGAGAAACAATCATGTACAGTATGTGAAAAATAATGTGTTTTTTTAACTTTAAACCGCATAAACACATTTCATTACACCAAATACACAAAATAATGTTCTTTTTAGCAACATCATATGACCCCTTTAAATGATTTTAATGAATAGAAATAAAGGTTTTTATTTGGACTTTTAAATTTAAGGCATCTTTTCTGAATATTTTTTTTATGTTACCCTAAACTTTTGAACGCATTTTCCATGTTTTTACTTGTTTTATTGCCTAAAGATCTTTCCTCAAAGTTAAGATTTCTTTCCATTAGCATCTTATGTTTATTTTCTTAAATTGAATACTTTGTAAACCGGTTTTGAAATTATTTTTTTTTGCTGTAATTACACTTCAGTATCCACAGCTGGCATGCTAAAATCACTTCAGTGTTGAATGTGAGGTTTCTGTTGTCTTTAACCTCTCTATCATATTTTGTATGTCTAATGTTTATATATACGGACATTTTAATCAAGTTTAGTGAGCTCATAGAAATGTATCTGTGCTCCAGAGTCCCAAATGGATGATTGGATCTTTTGACATGCAGTAGTGGTTGTGGGTTTGACATCTCAGTGCTGGTGTCTACTCCTTTGGTGTCTAGTCTTAGTCAAAACCCTTTGCATTTGCATGCTGAATTTAAATGATTTTATAATAATTATCATGAAAACAGTTTTACAGGATTTTAAACATGTCCTTTAGTGGTAGGAACATTTCCACAAGAGTAATGAAACGCGGAACCTTAGAAATTAAAGGGAATGTCATTGTACTCTGCTGGCCTGAGAAAATAATACATGGGAAATGGACAGTAATATTAATTCCCAGTGAAGCAGTAAACCGTATCTCAATATCTGCATACCAGTCTTTGCCATTTGAAGGAAAACTGGCAGATGTTCAGCTTGAAAAACGCTGAAAGGGAATTTGAACAGTCAGAAAAGTAAGAAGACTCTTTTTCATTTTCTGTTCTTTAGTAAAGAATAAGATACATGTTGACTTTCAACACCACTATAACCAGGAAAGGTGTGTGGAAAAAAACGCGACACTCTCTCAAACACAATGGGTCTGTGATAACTTATATTGGTGGGGTTGTAAAAATCTATGCAGATACTTGCTAACTCTGTTTATGAGTTCTGATTCATATAGGTTCCTTATGTATAATCCATAATACACAATATATTACTGCTTCATATATACATGTAAATGTATACATCATTTGTAATAATCTAAAAATGTTTTATTTACGTATGTTAATTTTATTATGGCACAAATACACTCTAAAAAATGCTGGGTTGTTTCAACCCAATGTTGGGTCAAATATGGACTAACCCAACTGTTGGGTTAAATTTTGGTTACATTTTTAAATTAACTTTTTAACCCAACAGTTGGGTTAGTCCATATTTGACCCAACATTGGGTTGAAACAACCCAGCATTTTTTAGAGTGTGTCTTGATCTCTGTCTTGACACTTTGCCTTATTGCATTTCAAACTGGCTCACTTAAGATGATTGAATATCCTGTGAAGACTTTATAGGGAACTGTTCGGTCACTGATTTGTTTGTTAGGTCACAGTCAAATTTATACATGCTAATAAATGTGCGTTTATGTGTAAAGAGACACTTGTTCTTTCTGCAGGTGATCTGATTGGTCCATCATATGGATGTGGGCATTACTTCCTGTCACCCTGGCAGTGTTTGGGATTATTGGGATGTGGGCTGTGTGAGTATTACTTCACGTTTCTCTTACTCTTTTAAATATCTTCTTTGGTATTTATTTATTTATTTGACTCTTTCTGCATTCGTTTGTGTGCAGGTATGCCATAGCAGTGTCCAATAACACTGTTAATATAACTGAAGAATTCCCTTTCATCAGGTATGTATCTTAAAATAGACCTTAGAGACCTTTTGGACAGGAATGAAAGTAAAGCTGTGTGTGACAGTGTGTTCAAATGTATTTATTTTTAACAACATGGTAATTGTTGAGCTAAAAATGACCTTTCGTCAGGTATTTATGCATTACATAATTTTGTCCTATCCATAACCATGAACCAAAACTGAATCAAACTGAATCTCATTTTTATACAGAATGAATTGTTCTAAATTAAAAAAAAAAATCACTGTCTATCCAGAGATTCACACCCCTAGATGCTTCCCAACAGAGCACATCATAAGTGGACACTAGCTAAAATTCCCTGATTAAAAAATATTAAGAAGCAGCTTGCTAATATCAATGGATCTGTCAATGGAATGTCATAACAAATATCAACAGTCCAGGACGATTTTAAAACGAGTGGTTTATTCATAAATTCGTACGACCTTACCTTACGCTGTAGAAATACAAACCAGAAGACAGAAGACAAGAGCAAGAGATTGCTTATTTATAAATGCTTAATTCAATTAGCAATTAGCAATAGTAATAAACACTGCTAAAAAATTACGTGTGACGGAAACGTTTAATGAAAGTGCCTTTACGTAAAGAAAACACTAGAGGGAGCTATGGGTCTGAAGTTATCTTGTTTGCTTGACTTGTGTGCATAAGAAGTTCATCTCACTGGTAGGCTAAATGTAAATTGTGTTTTAGAAAGTCTTTAGTTAAAAAGCCACATTAAAATAGTGTTTAAGTAATTTAGGTTAAATGTGAAAATGAGAAATACTTCTTACTCATAGACATGAGAACTGCCCAGCTTGTGCCATTCAGTAAGTCAGTCAAATAAGCCTGTGAATTTGGACACAACACAGTTGGACATGATTTTCAGATGGGAAACGGCAGTAGAGAGCAGTCTGTGTGTCTCACGATGACATTCTTTCACATACACATTGCTCTCAATGGGTGGGGAAAAAAGAGAGAGGGACACGAGGGGGCAAATGAAGGGAACTTAAAGGCATGTTGAAAAGTCCTGAGAATCTGTTATTTCTTTCTCTTTTCTATTTTAAAATCCTTTCATGATCAGTGTTTTTCTAATATCTGAGCAATCCTTTTTGGATATCCGCTTATTTTGGTTTGGAATTTTTTAGGTAATAGGGTCAACTGAGTAATGCTGTCATCTAAACAAAAATGTGCAAAATAATTAAGTCATTATTTTTGTTTTCTTTGCGCAAAAAAGTATTCTTGTAGCTTCGTAACTTTACAGTTGAACCACTGATGTCACACGGACTACTTTGTCGATCATCTTGGTACTTTTCTGGACCTTGATCGTGGTAGTACCCTTGCTGTTTATTGGAGGGTCAGAGAGCCCTCAGATTTCATCAAAAATATCTTAAATTGTGTTCCGAAGATGAACGAAGCTCTTACGGGTTTGGAACAACACGAGGGTGAGAAATTAATGAGAGAATTTTCATTTTTGGGTCAACTAACCCTTTAATAGCTCAAAGCCTAGTGCGACCGCTCCTTTACTCCCCTAGCCAACCAGAAAGACTGCCATCCTTATCCACCATGAAATTCACACATGGCATATGTGACCTTTTAACAGACTTGAACAGACATTTAATACAGAAGTAAAGTCAAAGGGCTCTGGTGTTAGATATGGGGTAAATGTGTGTTTGGCTAAAGGGCATCAAGTCTGGCTGGCTCTTATGTAATGCCTCTGTGTGTCTGTATCAAGCGTGTGTTTGTTCTATCTTTGTTTTAAAAGCGCAGCAGGCCTCAGTTCCACCGTGCCTTTCACCTCGACCGTAATCTCCTTTCACGCCTGCGTTATTCCAGATTATTCTTATCCCTTGCACAGCTCCTGCTGGGCAACAATAGCACTACCGTACTGTCTGCAAAGCAAACGGCCTGCCTGCCACCTCATACACACACGGCTTATCAGCAAACAGCCAAATCCTGCCCCGAGAGAGAAAGCAAGAGTGCAGAAGAAAGAAAGCGAGTCGGTTCGACGAGTTTTAAAATGTTCCAGCTATGAGGGCAGGAGCACAACAGAGTTATAAAATCTGATTTAGGCCTAAAAACCTTAATCTCCTCGATCCATAATCTAACAGGTCTGGAATTCCCCCAGCTGTTAGGAAAGAGGGCGCGAGGGAGCAAAAGTCGTGCCACTGTTTCCAGCGAGTGGGCATCTCCAGTCATGATCTCATCCCGCAGCGCTGGCACTCTCAAGCAGAGAGCTGCCCTTTTACTCAAAAATGCCAAGCGCACCACATTCCTACACTCTGAAAAGTCCCTAATTGCTGAGATACACATTCAAACGGCCCCTTTGCCCTCTTATAGAGAACAACCAGACACGACTTAATTATATAATTATATGCCACCGGACCCCCGCACACAGACTGACATACTTCAGGACGTTTGTGACCATGCACAGGTTTATTTGAGGAGAGAAGAGTGCCACTCTCATCTGCATGCGGGTGAACAGAAATTATTTTTATCAGAAAACCCAATGGGATTTTGCATCAGCCTTTGGATAACTGCAGAAATGACGCTCTGTGACCAACAAAATGTTGTACATCATAACAAATCTCACAAATGAACACAGGTTTTATTAATTTTGAAGCCTAAATGCAGTCGCCAGAAGTAAAAATTTACAGTTAGGCTTCAAATGAACTACACCACTCTCATGTGACTCCAGTAAGCTTTGACAACTCTTTTAATCTGTTTTTAAAATCGACAAGTTGAAAAGTTTGAGTTAGACTTGGTGTAATTGTGAGTATAAACATTGGGCTGTAAAATAGGACTAATGAGTAGCTGAGTTTTCTTGTTTGGTGTGGTGTTTAATGTCCCTGACAACCTCTGTAGTCCCATTTAGCAACTGTTTAGCAGCTGCCTTTCATAAGATGCATAAAGCCATGAGTTGTGTATTACTGATGTAGTTTATGTCATAGAATAAAATGCAAAAATGTATTGACCTAATTTCAGGCATTTAATTAAAAACCCATTAAAAAAACTAAAATTGACTTAGGACGATGTAACCGGAAGTGCAAACATGCTAACATTTTCAGGTTTTATTTCATTCCTAGAGCACATTATTCATTCTTCTCTGTCTTCACCTTCTCCATAAATTTTCTTTTTCTTCCCCCTCCCCCCCTTTCTCTAGGCCCCAAAGCTTGTGCCGTCTGGGCACTTGACCCACCTCCCAGTCCAACACAATACCTCTCCTCCCTGAGGACTTCAGTTGAGTTTCTCAGCTCAGCAGTTTTGAACTCCTGTTTAGTTGTGCACAACTCACCTCAACTGAGCATTGTACATCTCAACTCAAATTGAACTCTGCCCATCCCAAGTCAAGTCAACTAAACTCAAACAATCTCATCTGAAGTCATGTCATCTTGTCAACTCAAATGAAGTCTTCTCAAACACAGTCATTTCATCCCAAGTCCTCTCAACTTGTTCACCCAAAAATCAAAATTATGTGATCCTTTACTCACCCTATTGTTGTTCCAAACCTACATGACTTTCTTCTACTGAACGCAAACGAAGATGTTTTGAAAAATGTCAGTATAGGGTCCAATGTTGTTTGGATTCCAACATTCTTTGAGTTTTCCAGAGTTTTCAAAAGAAACAACAGGGTCAGCAAACAAATTTTTATTTTTGGGTGAACTGTTAACCCTTTTCAAGTAATCTCAAGTCAACTCAACTCATCTCAAGCCTTCTAATGTTAACTCAAGCTCAACTCATCTACGCTCATTCCAACTCAAGTCAACATAGAGGAGCAGTATTGTGTTGTACTGGGAGGTGGGGATTTTTTGGGGTCAAATACCCAAACAGCCAGGGGGGGGCAGAGAGAGAGAGAGAGAGAGAGAGGAAAAAAAATCAGTGGATTTGTGGAGTGGGTGAAAAGAGAGATAGGATGAAATGCACAGAATGACAACATAATTATGATCGTTGGCGTATGGGTAAAGATAATCACACATAGACATTTATGACCTTTGTCACTGATAAAGATCCTTTCTGTTCACCCACACGCGGATGAGACTGGCACATGCCGCTGTTGACTGCTGGCTTGTGTCAGATCTCCCAGTTTGAAGCTGGATGGATGTGCCTCTGTAGGGCCCTTAACAAGACACAACGAGCTTTTATCATCACTTTGGAAGTGAATGTGGAAAGAGTGGAAAGTGTTTAAGATTCAGTTCAAACTCAGCTCAAACAGAGTCTCTATCTTTCTCCTTTTTCTGGTGTTGATGGCGCAATAAACAATAATTATCCAGTTAGGACAGAATATGGGTGTATCTGAGTAAGATATTCCTTTTTAAACATCTAAAGCTCCAGGCTTCTCGGGCTTGGGTGAAGCAGTCATCTGGTTCATCAAAGTCCTCTGGGTAGATCGGGCTCTTGTTTAGTAGTAGACACAGGGTGCATGTGTGCTTTGAAACGTCTGTGCCTTAGGCTGTGTTTGATGTGTGGCATGGTGGTGGTTTCACATGGATCTTAGTGGCTTTGAGATAAGCACATTTCGCTCTCTGGGAAAATGGAGCAGTTCAAATAAGTTTTACATTTCGGGATGTTGTACTGTCCTGTTCCTGAGAATGTGGATGTGTTACTAGGTGTGCATGTAGACTGGTTTGAAGATGTTGCCGTTTGATGCCTTTTTTTAGACATGTAAAAATACTTTAAGCTCCACACATTGCACACAAGAGATGGCTGTGTTGTAAATGGCTTTGCTCTATAAAATAATACCCACATTGATTGAAAAGGTTGCTTAATATAACATTTTTATTGGTTAAAATCCGAAAACTGTTAATTTCAGTAATTTGATAAACCTGTATCAGGTTGCGAAACCCCAAAACAGTCCAAATGAATGTTCATCCGTTCTCTGATAACCTTTGCAAGATGCCACGCTGTGGTTGAGACCTTTTTCTTGAATACTGTGACCTTTTGCCCAGACCAGATGCCTTAAGAAACAGTTACTGGAAATCTAAAGCAAGGTGGATATTATAATGAAGAACGATTCCATTATGTAACCATGATGATATTTCAAAAACTGCTGATGGGACATCGGCTCCAAAATTAGACCTAGGTGTTCTGTCTACACAGTTGGTGTAATTAGGGTTAAGTCAGGTACACTTATTTTATTTTTATTTTTGAATTTTATTTTATTTGATTTTAAGTTTACTTATTTAAAAAAATATATATATATATTTTGATGGTTGCTCGTCAGACTAAAATCTTAAAAGCCAAGGCAGACTGTACATCATACAATCAGATTTACAATATACATCTTGATACTGTTGATGGGCGCTTAATCATATATTCTGACACAGCTATTAATACAAGAAATGGAAATGGTGCTGCACAAACTGAAGTAAGTTCTGTTATAACAATATTTCATTGTGGAAAACAACAGGACATTTTCAATATGCTGTGCGAGAGTGAATTTGCAGACTATACTCAAAGCAAGTTACTGCTCTTAGTACTATCATAACATTAAGAAAATATGCTACAATATTTGCATATCATATAAACACGATGTTGAGTACAAGTTTGTAACTAAACATCTCTCAATTGCTCTGCTTATCGGCTCTTATTTAGATGGCTGTCATGGGATTCACAGTGCAGGACCGCAGAACTTTATCAGAGATAAAGGCAATTAATCAGCTGTTGGTGAGTATTTATTTATTTTATTTATTTAGGTCTTTAGCAGACGCTTTTATCCAAAGCGACTTACAAATGAGGACAACAGAAGCAATCAATTGTAGTATTAAAACAACTAAAAACAGATCCAAAACTAAAAGCTAAAACTTTATAAATACTACCTATACACATTTTAAAAATAAAGAGATTACAAATGCATACAACAAAATTTCAAACTTAACATTTAAATGAAAAACCAAAAATAAAGCTAAAAACAATTCAAAAAATTAAGAACAAAAGGTATGAGTATAATAACGATTCTAATGATTCTAACTACCACTAACCAAACACCAAAAGACAACCACACGTACCCACCACATCCCTACAATCTTATATATATATATATATATTATATATAGTATGCATACACATTTTTAAATTCAATATATATATTATTTCATTTCCATTTAGTTTGTTGAAGTAGTAAAATAACTCAAATTAAATAAAACTAAAAACTTAATAAAAGACCTATACAGACATAATAAATTCAGACATAATTTAACTCAAATTAAAATAAATAACAAATACAAATAATACAAATCAAACGACAGTAGTTTATCAGTAATCCTAAAAAATAACACCTCCAAACTTACATGCTAAAAACAACAACTTACTTACACTAGTAGAATGGTCAAGCGCGTCGCCGCAACCACATCCGGTTGTAAACACTTTTTTTATACCCGTCTAACAAATACTAAATTATTCATCGGTACACACTTTTCTTTAGTTGTTCCACAACAAATGCAAGCAGCGCAGACACTGACAAGATACGCGATACAGAATGAGACCAAACGCGATATCAGCACGTCTCCATCCAGTAAACAAAACAAGGATTTCCTAGCAACGACAACTGCGCTAAACACTAATGAGACACGTAAATACACTTACGAGCTGCTTTTAACTTCGCTGATATGACCTGCTTCTCTCAATAGTATTTCTTTACACTTTCCTTATTTTTTTCACAACAAATGGCCAAGCAAGCGCAGCCACTGACAAGATACGCGATACAGAACGAGACCAAACGCGAAATTTAGTATTTCATACTAAATGATTGCAGATTTTGCCTTATGACTAAATATATTTTTTATGGTTCCCAAAATATGTCTCAGGTGAAAAAATGGGGCCAAAACCCTTTAGGGTATGCTTTTTTGGCCTTTTGGAAACATAGCAACTGATCGGTGCACGTTAGGTTTTTCAATATATTCTGATATTTGCCCCAACGACATGCAGCATTAAATTTGGATGCATTTTTAAGTTAATCCTGTGATGATTCATCCTCAAGACATTCAGTCTGAGAACAAACCCCTGGGATTGTTGGAATACATTGCAATTCTCCCAGACCACAAACCACTCACATCATACAGGCTTTCCTCCTTGTCCTAAAAAAGACAAGCTCCACTCTTATTAACCGACTGCAGCTTGCTAAAGGATGATGTTGAGAATAATGGAATAGAGGTCTGTGTGTGCTGACCTTTCTGAGCTAAACTTGGCCAGCCGGTGTGAATGTGCTCCTAGGGTCTATTGTGTTCACAGCGGTTATCATTGTATTGCAGTTTCCTCTGTTCAAGAGAAAAAGAAAGGGAGAGAGAGAGAGCGCTAAAGCTGCTGTTGGATCTTAGACATGCTGAGGTTGTTCGAAATCTGGAAACATAATTGATATTAATGAGACTGTTTTAGATTCCTGAGGAAGACGGCAGGTTGATCGGGCAGGACAGGTACGCCCAGCTCCTGATTTGGGCCAGTATCTACTGTCCTATTTAAAACCACACCTATGTGTCAGTAAACTTAAAGAAAAACTAATTTTGATTAAAATGAAATTCATAGATTGAAGTTATAGTTATAGTTATAAAGAAATTAAATTAAATGGATTGTTTGTATCTGCTTTCTTGGTACTAAATGGCCATCCATCACCTTTCCTAGTGCAGGAGATTTAATGAAACCATGTCTTTCATGAGGTGTTTCTCCGAAAAAATTAAAATGAAGTGAATATTTCAGATAATTTATGATGATATAAAGAGAACTCATAAAATTATGAATGCTTATGCAATTTAACAAATAAATTGTGACGTTGCTTTGGATTAAAGCATCTGCTAAATGAATAAATGTAAATGCATTATGTGTCAAACTAACAGGGAAGCATTTATTAATGTAGTGTTAATTTCTAGCTACACTACCATTTAAAAGTTTAGGGGTCTGTTGAAAGAAAAAAATGAATACTTTTACTCAGCAAGGATGCATTAAATTGATCAAAAGTAACAGTAAAAACATTTATAATGTTACAAAAGACTTGTTTTTTAATAAATTATCTTTATTCATAGGAAAACCTTGTGCATCACTGTAAAATCAAAAATACTAAGCAGCACAACTGGTTCAGCTTTCAGCTTTAACATCACAGGAATAAATTACATTTTCAAATATGATATCAAATAGAAACAGTGATTTCAACTGTATAGTATTCACAGTATAACAGTTTTTACTGTATTTTTGATTAAATAAATGCAGTCTTGGTGAGCATAAGAGACTTATTTCAAAAACATCATTCTGACTCAAAGCATTTGAACGGTAGTGTATATTATTGGTCATTGTTAATTCATAATTTGTCAATGTGTTAAAATCTTAAATGTTAATATGTAGCATATTAACATGAATAAATACTATAAAGTTTCATTTATCATTAGCTTAATACATTAGCTAATATTAATGAATTGAATCTCTGTTCAAATTTCCCCCAATTTCTATTTATTGCTTCCTTCTCTCTTGTGGGATAGAAAGAACAAGAAACAGAGGCAGTGAGTGAGAAAGAGATGCGATTGGCTGAGGAATTTTGGCACTGTGTGAGTCTGTGTCCACCTGCAGATTCCTCTCACAATCCGTTTCACTCACAATACGCCCACAGGCCTGCTCTCTCTGCTCCTCCAACAGGGGGCACACTTGTGCTCAGTGGTATTTGCGTGACTAATTTCACACTCTCTCCTCTGCCCACTCGTCTCTCAGTCAGATTCATGGACAAAAGACATGGTGTCAGAGAGTGGGTGAGACGATGGGACTGTTGCCATTGGCAACCTGGATACCAACACAATGATGACCCAGGGAATACCCTGTGTCTAATTGGAATAAATGGAGGCATTGAGGGAGAGGGAGACAGAGAGTGAGAGGAAGAGGAAGAGAGAGAGAGGTTAGTCCTGCCACATCAGAAAGACTGTGTGAATTGAAGTCCACCATTGTCTGCTGTATGAGATTCCAGCTCAGAGATGACAAAGATGGACTGCTCTTAGACCAGGTGTGTGTGTGTGTGTGTGTGTGGCCTTAAATCTGTCTACAGCTGATCAAACTGACCCAACGTTGTAGTATTGTGCAGCCAGTTATATTCATTTTAAAGACAATCTTTAATTGACGACATAACCCCATGTAGTCAGAATGAGATTGTAAACACTGAAGTGTACGGGAGTTTTCTGAAGTCAAGGGGTGAGATTGTACTCCTATCAACAGGCAGCCAGCTGTCAAAATTACAGATTGTGCTTTTAACTGGAGGTCGTAAGGCATTTGGGGTGTTTAATGGGTTTGAGGCCTTTTTGACACAGAACAGGAAAATGTAAGGACAATAAATGGGATAAAAAAGTTAAATGGGGATACAAAGGGATGCTACCCTCCCACTGAGAAAAAAATTGCCTTTTAAAAGTTTCAAATTGCTATATTCCATATAGATTATAGATTAGATTTCTCGATTTTCTCATTCATCAGAAAAGAGGAGTCTGTAAAGTACATTGTGGTAATACATCCTGTATTACAAGCTCGGCAGGATGTGCTACCCCTATTTTTCACCTTATTTATCCAAGCGGATGTACACCCTAATATGTATTTTCTGTCTGACAAGGTGTGCAACCTCTGTTTTAAAAGTGGTAGTATATTGTATTAAGTGTTTCCTGTTGACAAGATGTGCTACCCAGTTTGTGGCTCATTTTGAGAAAGAAGCCCATTTTTTTCAGGCAAAAATGACAGCTTAAGCTACTGGTAGATCATCCTTAAAGGGTATGTCAAATTTTCAGAACACTTGGAGCTTAATGTTAGGCTCAGGACAGCTAAGCATAAGCTAGGTAGCTATTACAGTCAGCAGTGGAGATCACATGAGCTGTCAAAGTGAATTTTACATGAGTACCACTGCTTTATCTTACTTTTTAAAAGATCATTAGGAACACTTTCTTTAAGAGAAATCTTTTACGATTTGCTTCATTCAGAAATTCCTCTGAAAAATGTATGTGTTTTTTGATTCAGGAACACAGACCCTTCTCAATATGCTGCATGAGATTACAGGCCGAGATAAAAGCACTCCTACGGCAAATTCGCACACGCCATCAAAGTTATCCTCCTATTGTTCACCCAACACACAGGAAGCCAGCATGTTGTGTTATTGTTGGATGACAAGACGACAAGTGAGGGAGAGGAACCAAGTAGAGAAGAAATTGGGATTTGGGATGCAAGAGAGAGAAATCGGATCGGTTCTGGCATCTGCTTCTGCTACCTGCAGTCGAAACCTGATTCCGATCCGCTCTTTGCAATTGAACCAGAGCTGTGAGGACACTGGGATTCATCTCTGAACAGGAAGGTGTAAAGAATGATGGGAAAACCAGCGGCAGGGAGAATGGCGGGGAGAGTGCCAGATATTGGCTGATGTCAGACCTTTTGCATTGGTTGTTGTGGAGGTTTAGATTTTTCATTACAATGTTTAATTTGAGCCACCTTAAAGAAACCGTAACGGATGTAAACCCAGGTGGCAGAAACACAAGATCACAGTGTGTTCTTTTTGTACCATATACACCTAAAATTTTGCCAAAAAATAGCAAGTGATTACAGACAGATATAATGTATATATCATATAAATACTATAAAGTTTCATAAAGTTAAAGCATATAATATTATGTATCTGTTGTAACACAACTGTAATTCTCAACCTACTTGGATTGTTAGAATACTGTTTTGTAGTGGGTTTGGAAAGGAAAGAGGTCTTCAGATTCTGCTTACCTCTAACCCGGAGTACAAATGCAAATCTCTGTAGAAATGTTGATCCAAGATCTCGTTCCCCTTCTAACTGACCCCTAGAATCAAAGTAAAGATTAACCTTTTTCTAAATTAAGAAGGTTAGCATGAAAGACAACAAATGTTGGACTCTTAGCCTGAGATGTTTTACAACAAGTGTGTCCAATCCTGCTCCTGGAGGTCCACCTGCCTGTAAAATTCAGCTCCAACCCAGTCCAACACACCTGTCTGGAAGTTTCGAAGAGTCCTAAACCTTGATTACCTAATTAATGTGATTTTTAATTAGGACTGGAGCTAATCTCTGCAGGAATGTGGATCGCTAGGAGCATTTTTGGGACTAAGTTTTGAATAGTCTTGAAGTCCTCGATTACCTGGTTCAGGTATGTACTGTATTATGAGGGCTGGAGCTAAACTCTGCATGAATAAGGACCTCTAGGAGCACGATTGGACATCTTTGTGGACTGTAAGTTTTGAGTAGTCCTGAAGACCATGTCTGCATCTGATATTGCATACTTCTCTACTATATATAGGCAAAAAAATAGTAGGCCTATGTGAAAATAGTAGTACAGTGGGGGAAAAAAGTATTTAGTCAGCCACCAATTGTGCAAGTTCTCCCACTTAAAAAGATGAGAGAGGCCTGTAATTTCATCATAGGTATACCTCAACTATGAGAGACTAAATGAGGGGAAAAAAATCCAGAAAATCATATTGTAGAATTTTTAAAGAATTAATTGGTAAATTCCTCGGTAAAATAAGTATTTGGTCACCTACAAACAAGCAAGATTTCTGGCTCTCACAGACCTGTAACTTCTTCTTTAAGAGGCTCCTCTGTCCTCCACTCACTACCTGTATTAATGGCATCTGTTTGAACTCGTTATCAGTATAAAAGACACCTGTCCACAACCTCAAACAGTCATCATATGATGAACATTCAGTTCATCATAGGTATACCTCACTATGAGAGACAAAATGAGGAAAAAAAAAAATCCAGAAAATCACATGGTAGGATTTTTAAAGAATTATTTGCAAATTATGGTGGAAAATAAGTATTTGGTCAATAACAAAATTTCATCTCAATACTTTGTTATATACCCTTTGTTGGCAATGACAGAGGTCAAAACGTTTTCTGTAAGTCTTCACAAGGTTTTCACACACTGTTGCTGGTATTTTGGCCCATTCCTCCATGCAGATTTCCTCTAGAGCAGTAATGTTTTGGGGATGTCGCTGGGCAACACGGATTTTCAACTCCTTCCAAAGATTTTCTATGGGGTTGAGATCTGGAGACTGGCTAGGCCACTCCAGGACTTGAAATGCTTCTTACGAAGCCACTACTCTGTTGCCCGGGCGGTGTGTATGGGATCATTGTCATGCTGAAAGACCAAGCCACATTTCATCTTCAATGCCCTTGCTGATGAAAGGAAGTTTTCACTCAAAATCTCACAATACACAGCCCCATTCATTCTTTCGTTTACACGGATCAGTCGTCCTGGTCCCTTTGCAGAAAAAACAGCCCCAAAGCATGATGTTTCCAACCCCATGCTTCACAGTAGTTATGGTGTTCTTTGGATGCAACTCAGCATTCTTCTCCAAACACGACAAGTTGAGTTTTTACAAAAAGTTCTATTTTGGTTTCATCTGACCATTTGACATTCTCCCAATCCTCTTCTGGATCATCCAAATGCGCTCTAGCAAACTTCAGACGGGCCTGGAAATGTACTGGCTTAAGCAGGGGGACACGTCTGGCACTGCAGGATTTGATCCCTGGCGGCGCAGTGTGTTACTGATGGTAGCCTTTGTTACTTTGGTCCCAGCTCTCTGCAGGTCATTCACTAGGTCCCCCCGTGTGGTTCTGGGATTTTGCTCACAGTTCTTCTGATCATTTTGACCCCACGGGGTGAGAACTTGCATGGAGCCCCAGATCGAGGGAAATTATCAGTGGTCTTGTATGTCTTCCATTTTCTAATCATCTCCCTCAGTTGATTTCTTCACACCAAGCTGCTTACCTTTTGCAGATTCAGTCTTCCCAGCCTGGTGGAGGTCTACAATTTTGTTTCTGGTGTTTTTTGACAGCTCTTTGGTCTTGGCCATGTGGAGTTTGGAGTGTGACTGTTTGAAGTTGTGGACAGGTGTCTTTTATACTGATACCGAGTTCAAACAGATGCCATTAATACAGGTAACCGGTGGAGGACAGAGGAGCCTCTTAAAGAAGGAGTTACAGGTCTGTGAGAGCCAGAAATCTTGCTTGTTGTAGGTGACCAAATACTTATTTTACCGAGGAATTACCAATTAATTCTTTAAAAATCCTACATGTGATTTTCTGGATTTTTTTTTCTAATTTAGTCTCTCATAGTTGAGGTATACATATGATGAAAATTACAGGCCTCTCTCATCTTTTTACGTGGGAGAACTTGCACAATTGGTGGCTGAAAAATACTTTTTCAACAATGTATGTTCCCGATTTCACAGTAGTCATATAGTAGGACCTATATTTGCCAAGATTTGAGGTGCGCATCAGTAGACACTATCACATGAGGCCACGGGGAGGAGGATTTGTGAATTGAAGTACAGCGAGCACACAGGGATGTGTGCTAGGTCACCTGACATGGAACAATTTGTCTTTACTACCCATATTCATACTACATAGAACATACTTTTTTTTCGAAAGAAGTACCTACTCAGAGAGTGAGCAATTTCAGACGTAGCCCTTGATTACTTGGTTCAGATATGCACTGAATAATGAGGGCTGGAGCTAAACTCTGCAGGAAATTGAACCTTAGGGAGCAGGAGTGGATGTCCCCTTGGAGGACTATTCCAGTGAGGGGGGCAGACCCCTTAGGCTTGTTCAGGCCAGATCTAGTGTAAAAAATGACAGAGAGGGACGTGACACAACACAATGCAAGGGTCTTCTAGAACACAGCGCCTGGAGGAGGAATGTCTAATGTAAAGCACTCCTACTGAACCACTTTGAATTGTGCGGGTTTTTTTTCGGAACCCATATCTAAGAGTCTGGAGATTATAGTTATCATTGTAACTGTATTTTGCTCTATTGAAGACTATTGTCTGGCCATCTCAGGTTGTCCAGAGCTAAAACTAGGACAGTCAAGGTTTCTCTGCCCACCTCCTGAGATGGTCAGACAGTAGGCATTGTGTTCACATCAATTTGCTTTGTGCTTGCGTGTGAGAGGCTTCTGTATCTCATGTGGAAAGCCTCAGAGGAGCCCTGCCTTCAAGCAAAGGTTCAAGAGAAAAGCCCTTCCCGGTGCTGGCAAACCTGTGAGCCCTGCCCTGAGCAGCTCAATCCGCTTCGTCTTTCTCTAATCTCCTATTCTTAATCTAGATTTCTTAAGTCCTGCATTTTAAAACCAGCGTGAATTCATGCTAAGTCCAGCGTTATGTGGTTTAGAGCTGGTTTGATGGGGGTGGGTCAAATCCATAGTTGCTCTTGAGTAGTCGGTTAGTGGTGATTGGCCAGGAAAAATCATGCTAATGTAGCTATAGGTAAGACCCAGGGGGGAACACAGCATCCAAACACAATGTTACATGTCGATTCGCATGTACTTGAACCTTACAAGTGGTTTAAAAGGTGCAGAAACATATAATTGCTGGATGAATAGGGAAGGAGGAGTTGGTATACATATAATATAAGAGTGTCATATACTAATAATAATTATTGTTGTTGTAATTTCAAAGATTTTTAATTTAGAATATTTTTTAACCTTCACACCAGACATAACAGGACAGAGTTCTAAATGATGATGATTGTAATTTCAAATATTATTTTAATAACAATATAAACATTATCATAATTATTACCATTATAATGCAATATTATTTTTTATTTATAACAATTATAACAACAACAACAACAATAACCTTCACACCAAACATAGCGGGATAGGGTTCTAAAACTGCTGTTTGTTCACTAAACAGGAGAAACCATGAGGCAAGCACACAAGCCAGGCTATCCTTCAACAGAACAGGACATGTCACAGGAAGTTGTTGTGCAAACAGGAAGGACAGAATGAAGAGTGGAAGATGACGTCCACATCAGAGGAAATACAATGCACCTGTAAGTTATCTGGAAGTGTACTCAATTATTTCTCTCTCTCTCACACACACACACACCATACACACAACACACACACACATACACTCACACACTTACTTGAGAGACATTTTGATTTTGTTAAGTGTTGCAGAGCTGCTTTTGATATTTGATACCTGTTTGATATTTTGCAGTGAGCATCATATGGAATCCAAAATCCAATCATCATCATCATCTGAGCCAAATTGCGAGCCGCGCATCCAGGCATGTAAGCCAGTGTTTGGAACTGTATGTATGTGCATGTGTGTACAGTATACATCAGTGTGGAAGGTGGAGGGCTCTTCAGGAGGTGTGCTGAGGTCATGTGTTTCCTGGCAGAGGAGTAACCCTGCAGGCATGGAAGCATGAGGATATTAATACCACACAGTGTGGAAGTCCCCGTCCCACATACACACACCCACACACACGGAGAAACGATGAAGACACACAGCCTCTTCGGTTTTGCACCACTGAAGTTGGTGGTAAACAAAGTCAAAGGTCACCTATTTACGTGAGGTTTATGTCAAGCAATGATGTATATCATTTATCTTCACAAGAAAACAGACCATTCACCTGCCTCCAAAGAGGCATTTACAGTGAACACACTTTATTTGCCTATCATGCTCGTTGATAGAGTGCATTTAGTTACTGCACATTTAGAAAGCCGGGCTTGCGTGAAATTGCAAGTCTGTCTGAGGCATAAGAAACACACAGGGTTTTTTCATAATATATTTTTGAATGTTTTTCCTCTGGTGTCAGTTGAGCATTTAATTTATCCAACGTCACAATGATTGGGAACGCACAACAATACACTGTAACTGGATCGACTAGCAGCTTAAAAAAAAGGCTAGAGCTTGCCGGACCGCACGACTACCATTCGGCCAAACATTTTCCTACAAAAACGGAAATGATTAGTTTGATTTAACATCGACATTAAGCATTATTGTTTGCTAAGACTTTTTAATCTCTAACCCCAACCCCACGTATTTTTTTCGGCACTTAACTGCCACCTACGTTGTGTGAAACGATATGAAGTAACACCTCAGACTTAACTGAATTGAGCTGAATAATTGCCACTCATTGTCCCTTCCTGTTTATACTGAAATTGAATTTTTATTTCATAACTGATAATTTTGCAACATTGGCACTATTGTCTTGCTGCAGCTGCTTTATAGCAGAAATTAGATTCACCTTATTTTTGAAGTTTGCATTATTGATTCTGTTACTCTCCTGTTTAATTCGGCGAAGCTGCTTTGAAAATCTCAACTGTATAAAGTGCTATAAAAATCAAATTGACTTGACCAAGTCATACGGCATGTGAGGAAAAGTGTGCTATTACTTTTGTAAGTGCTCAGACTTTACTATTTTTTCCCTGCAGACAATAAAATCCATTAAAAATAATTAAAGGAGGGACTTGAGCCATATGTAGAGACTAGAATATCACAGAGACTTAGGATGTTAGGATGGCCTCTTTTGACTTAAGCCAGTAAGCAACCACCCAGAATACCCTAAAAGTTAACCTGCACATAGCAACGTGTTTAAAAATTCTCCAAATGCCTTAGCAACTGCATAGCAATGCAATGGACACCATAACTTAGCATTGTGTTGTGTGATGTAAAAATCCTGTGTTACGTATGCAATTGCTGTTTTTATGCGTATTGTGTTTAGTATTCAGGGCACTTAAAGAAAACAGAAAGAGTGTGAGAAATGCCAAGAAGTATTAAACAGTCAAAGACATCTGCATCTGCAGTAGACACCAAAATAGAGGCCTGAGGAGCTCAGCGTTTGGTTTGGCTTTCAGGAATATTACTCCGAAAGCTTCTCAGTTACTGTGGTAAAATCATCTTTCATTTCACAGGGAGATAAAGCCACATTCCTCACAATAATGGAACCTGAGACGCGGTAGAAAGAGAGCTGCTGATGGAGGGAGGAAAACAGCTTGTCATCCATTCTCTCAGATCAACTAATAACAGAGAGCACGTGCTGGAGGAACTAATGGAAGCACATACACAAAAACTGAAACCCAGATCAAGTATGACATTTCTGTATTATCCTGTTTTGGGATATTGTGATACAAAATACTGGATGGAAACACCAAGACGCAAATAATGTTAAAAATATGCACAAAAAATGCATGCACTCGCTTAAGGTGGATAACTTTTTCAGTCTTTAAGAAGATGTGCACATAAACAACAATGAAAACATTCAGAATAGAATACTAGGACTCTTAAATATACGACTTAAAGATATTCTGGATGAACAAAAAAAACAAAGTGTGACCTTTGCCTAACCCAAGTCCTGTAACTGACTATTTCAGTCATAACAATTTTGGTTACATTTTACTTGAAGGGGTGTGCATAAGACTGAATTGACACCTTCATAATCATGACATGACGCATGTCATGAATATGAAGATTTTTATGCATGTTTATGACAACTGTAATTAAGTGTCATTCACTCAGTTATGTCATTTTTAATGCAAATATGACATTATTGGTCAAATAAACCCTACCCTAACCCTACCCCTACCCTATACCCCTTACCATAGCTCATAACAAAGACATCTACACATGGTCATATTTGCATTAAAAATTACATAACTGAGCGATGACAGGTGTCATAAACATGCATACAAAACCTTCAAATTCATGACATGTGTCATGTCATGATTATGAATGTGTCATGTCATGATTATGAAGGTGTCTGTCATTCTTATGCACACCCCTTCAAGTAAAGTGTAACCCATATTTTTGTAGGCAAAAACCTGGAATTGAGTTACTGTAGCATTTTGCACTTCTGGTTTCATCGTCCAGAAGTCAATGGTTTTCATGAATGGGCTTTGGTTAAATGGCTGAAATAAGGTCTGTGGTCAGCACAAGCTCAAGATATTTTTATGGTTTATTCTACAACATAAAATGCCTCAGTAATACCCCTCTGTGTTTTTTTTAAAGCTTTTACTTCACTGCAGCATCTATTACCTGTTAGAACTGTATGGCATACAGTTAGGGCATTTTTGTCTGTTTTAAACCCCCAAAGTCCATTTTAAAATTAAGCAGTAAGATATAAAAGACTGTATAGTCACTGTGTGTGCATGATAGCTAGGTGTACTAGTGTTGTGCATAATTCTATGGTGTATGTTAGCACGACCAATCAGCATCCAGAACTGCTTTTTTCATTACATGGAGCAAAGTACACATGATTTTCAATTTAGAAGCTGTGTGAATCCAGCTTAGTGTTGGTATGCTTATGTGTGAGAAGAATGTTGTGCATTTTTGTCTCTGTTTGGCTGGCATGGTGGGAGGAACACTGGGGGAGAGGTTTTGTTGCTTGGGATTTTCCCAGCGTAACACACACAGGCCTGAAATCAAGCAGGTCATCTTAGTCATTCCATCCAGACACCTGCAACCTCATCAAAAAAAACCCTGCTGCCATCAATCATAACTTTGCATACGACAGATTTATGACCAAAAGCAACTTGGTCAAAATCAGACCTTGCACAAATTTGTGTCGTTCATGGTCATCACTCACACATGAAGAATATGTGTGTGAGTGATGCAGCTATTAAAAATAATTTTTCTGTCCATAAAAATCTTCAAACACATATAAAGAGGCATTCTTGTACGTTCACATAGCCACAGATTTATATACACCTATAAAGAAACAGACATCGCAGATGTTCGGAGCAAAAAACATGATGCAGATGACGTGGAGTAAAAAACAAGATATCATGGCCACAAATTAACAGTTTGCAACAGTAACAATTTGTAGTTTCATACAGTGTGCGTTGATGATCTTGCTCTTTGAGACAGAGCAAGCTTTATCTGTGGCTGAATGTGAACTGCGCTCGCTAAAATATTTGAGATCTTTTAAGAGACTCAGAAGAGGTCAAAGGTTTTTTGGCTCTAACTTGCTATGGCACGAGTGAGTCACTTTTCAAATGCTGTTCCCAACAGAATCTAAAAACATCCTTGGAAAAACATCCAGCTGTAAACAAAATATATGTGTATGTAAAAAAATGCAAACAGAAGATTTTATGTAATATTATTTCTTTGTGGTGGTACTGTTAAAGATCATAATATAAAATTGAAGCCAAGTTTGGCTTGGTTATATTTCTTTCCCATCCGTGTGTTTACAGGCCCATCAACATAAGAGAAAGAAATGGGGAATGAAGGGGAAAGAAGATGATCAAGTCCCATGAATCCTAAACTAGGAGGTGAATCATGGTTATTCTATGTGGCCCATTTGTGTCACTTAAAGGAATAGTTCACCACCAAATCTTTCAATCTCCAGTGTGAAAAGTCATCTTGTGTGAATCAGGAGAGAAATATGCACCGATCAAGCAGTGTTTACAAGCGAAAACAGGACTGGACAGGAGTCATGTGGATTATTGTGATGTTTTTATCAGCTGTTTAAACTCTCATTCTGACAGCACCCATTCACTGCAGAGGATCCATTGGTGACTAATGGCTCATTTTCCACGCGCGGGGGTGCGTTTTTCATTCCAGTCAGTACGTATGATTCAGGTTACACCATGATTACACCATAATCTGACTTGCGTTTCCACTGCTAACAGTTGATAGGCGTGCTGTATGCTGGAAAGTAGCGATCAACGTCATTCTCGCGCAAAAAAGAAAGTGCAACATTCTCTGTGTGTATGCGTGTGAAAATATTAAATTATAAAAGCGAGTGAAGGAGATGCTTCATTCCTTTGTTGCACGCGCAAGTAACGGTTCTCTGTCAACCAATCAGCATTCTGCAGGGAGTCTAGCTCCACCCTTTAGGTACCGAACTACTGTGCTAGGTACCCCTGCATACGTTCCCTATTTTGGTAACCCATTCACAACTGCTGACAATTGAAACGGTAAAGTAATTGCATACCGTAATGTACTGTACTGAACCGTACCGTTCGCTGGAAATGAGCCATCTGTAATTCAAGAATTTTTATAGCATATTTGCATTTGGTTTCATATGTAACATACACCTTTTTCAAATTTTCTCTTTCAAATTCACTCTGAAATGTCATATTATGAAAATAAAATGAGTTATGAATGGCAGGATCACTGTAATATTTAGATGTATGTTTAACATTTTGATATAGTTCACACATACTTAAACTAATATTTTTAGCATTTAGCAATATTTTTAGCATAACAAGCTAAAACATAATCGAAAACGACGCACAAGTTGAGAGAATTTGCTATTATGATAAATAATTAATCATTGTACTATGTGTTATGCGTTTTTTGTATGCTTACAGTATTGCATCATTAGCTTAGCAACATGTTGTGACTCTTCCTTGCGCTATTTCTGTTCTGGAACACAAATGGATTTGGGGACACACATTTTCTGTTAAGAAGTAGAGCAACTAATGTGTTATTATTTTGGACATGTTGTGAGGAAGGTGTATTCTTCAGGGTGACCACTTCCCTGTAATGTGGAAAGATTCCAGTGACCGTGCAGTATTGTATGTTTTGAGGAAGCACAGTTCAGGTTATGCTACGGAAAACACCCTATTTGTCAGAGCTAGTTTTGTTTGAGAGGAGATGCACACTCACTCGGAAAAAAGTCACCAATTCGGCCAGAAGAGGACAACAATAACATGTTGTTTGATGAGAGCAAATCAATGAATAATCCAGAGGCCCAATAGAATCCTCTTCATCACAGCAGAGATTATGACAATTGGCCCATTCAAAATGCTCTGCAGCGAAAGGTCCTGTGCAGAGGAGCGCCCATTTATCATAACTCATTACTTCATCGTGCTATCAGTGAATAGTATGACTTATTTGATCTTTCTCATTCTCAGTCTTTTTTCCCCTCTCTGTTCTCTCATTTTAGAGCTGTCTTTCTTTTGCGGTTTGCAATATTACTTTGTTAAATCGATAAAACATTTAAGAAATTATGACTTAAAAGTATTTAGTTTTTTTAAATCAGCTCTTAAACAAAGAAAAAAGATTAAATACTAAAAATATGTACACTACTGTTCAAAAGTTTTGGGGTCAGTAATATTTTAAAATAAATTACTACATTATTCAGACGGTTTATTATTACTTTTTAAATAACTATTTATAGAATTTTCACATTGTTTAGAAACAATTTTCAATAAATGAAGTGTTATTTGAATAACGTCAAGAATTCCGGAAACTTTGTATGTATATAAAAAAATTGTATCAAGGTTTCCACCAAAAATATTAAGTAGAACAACTGTTTTCAACATTGATAATAATAAGAAATGTTTATTTAGCAGCAAATCAGTGAAACTTGCAGAGTGATTTCTGAAGGATCATGTTGCACTGAACTGGCTTCAGCTTTGCAATCAAGAAAATATTCAAATAGACAACATTTACTTCAATTGTAGAATCTTCACATGGATTCATATTTTCTTAGTCTTTCTGATCAAATAAGCCCGCTTTGTTGCGCACAAGAGCCTTCCAAACATTTTTAAACAATCTTGCCAAGTTTATTAACTTTATATAGGCTACAACTGATTCTTTTTAATACATAAATGCATAGTAATGTAATTGATTAAACTGCTATTTTGGTTTTAAAGGTTTTCAAACTTTTAGTCATGGATAGTTTTTTCCGCCACTTTTTTTCAATAATCTTGTACATTCATTCATTTAACAAGTGAAGTCTTAACATAAGCTACTTGAGAGGAAGCTATACTTTGTGAGATTGTTTTCCCCCCTTAAGTATTAATTGCTTTATTATTGCTTAATTATTGGGAATCATTAGAAAAATATAAATTTGTATAATATTCACTGTAAAGTTAAATGATATCTAGTCAAATATTTAAGTTAAAAGTAGCCTATTTCTGTTTTGGTGTTGCTGAAGGGTCACTGGAGCTGTAGTCATGGGACTGTGGAGAAACACTGATCTAGACTTTTGTGTTCACCAGACTAGATAGAGTCCTGAACTGCGTTTCTAATTGATCTGCCACACGCTCACTGTGAGTGAACACACCCATGAGTCCCAACAGCTGGCTTTGTGCTGTAATGGTTCTGCAGATCTGAACAATAGTGTTCCTCTCCGGTCTTTATCCGGTTCATTGGGCCTTGCTGTTACTCGTATTGTACAGCATCCTGTCCAGGAGCAAAGATGGTTATGACAACACAGCAAGACAGAGCTCTGATCACAGTTATTACAGTGCTAAATAATTTCAGCACAATGCTAAAAGTTAGTCACATTTCTTGCTAATTAAGCTTTTTATCCAAGTCGACCTGGGGACAATTATTAGTGGTGCCTGCTAAGGCAAAAATGTGGTGTAACTTGTTTTGCATCATTTCTGCTGCAGACTTTTGCAAAACCTCAAATCGTTCTGCTTGTTGATGCAAAAAAAAAAAGAAAAAGCAAAGAGAATTGGAGGAGGTCTCTTGCATTTCATCTGTTAACCACACAACAACACCCAGCACCCTAGAACAACGCCCTAGCAACTGCATAGCAACATGCTCAAAAGATGTTAAATATTAAATAAATAAAACCAAAATACATTTTTCCGTCCTGACAATCTCATCACTTTCAAGCCATCCAAGAGGGAGAATGAGTTTGTTTCTTCCATTGGGACAGATTTGGTGAACACGTACATCACGTTGCTCACCACGGATCCTCTGCAAGTGATGGGTGCCGTCAGAATGAGAAGTCAACAGCTGATCAAAACATCAACAATAATCTACAAATAAGCCCCACTCCAGTCCTCAATAACGTCTTGTGACAGTAATATGTGGGTGTGTTTGACATCATAAGAAACAAATCCATCAATAAGGCATTTGAACTTTAAAACATCACTTCTGGCCAAATACCAGTTCAAAATCTATAATAACACTTCCTCCTAGGGATGTAACATTTCACGATTTTATTTTATTTTTATAAAATGAGATTTAAGACAAATTATAACTAAATGTGTCCTTTTATTATTGCTTTGACAAAATGCTGCACATTTCTTAGTGAAATTGAAATATAACACTATAATAACATACTAATATAGCACTTGTAAATTACTGCTCTTTTGTTGGTTTTGATAGCTTCTATTAGTCTTCAGCTGATTGATAGAGAACGCTTTGGATAAAAGCTTCTGCTAAATGACAAAATTTAAATATTATGTAAATAACAAAACTAAATTGAAAGTTTAAAACAAGCCCCAAATCAATAAATAACACACATAAAATACGGCTTTGTCTGTGCTCATTCTCCTTTAAAATAAAATTAGAGGCAACCACTGCATTTTTAATCACGATCCAGACAAAGATGCTGTATAACATGCAACATCGCATTTTAACTAAATTAATTGTAATACATTTTCGAAATTTGAGCCAAAACATAATGTTTGACCAGTTTTGTGAACTAATAAAAAAATATTCTGCATGAAACAGACAAGCAGACTAGCTATGATTACGCATGATTCACTCCTCTGTCCCCAGGTGGTTTCACAGCTGTTACACACGCAGCTCTGCACGTATGTACTTAATATGCATTATACAGAGGCAAGATGAAAAGAAAAATACCATCCAAACTTTTCTAAAGACAGTAACTTCCCCTCAGACATAAATTCATATAAACTCCTACACCTAAATAAATCGCGATTTGTTTAGCATCTCAACCGATTTGATGTATTGTCAACCTGGTCGACATGTAACCGGCTCGTGGTTAATCGTTACATCCCTACTTCCTCCAGTGAAAAAGTCTGTCCGCTGTTGTCTTCTCGCATCAAAATTCAGAGACATGTTTGTTTAGAACTGTTTTGGCTTGTTATCTCTCTTTTGCTATTTCTATCTTGATTCAGACGAGACAACTTTTCAACTGGAGAAGGCAATATTATGAATAGAGGACTCATTTTTAGCCAAGCACCAGTTTAAATGTAAAAACCAAGCACCAGTTTAAATGTAAAAACGTATTCATGATGGATTTGTTTATTATCAGATTTTCGCTTCACAAGACATTGATCGATTGACTGGAGTCGTATGGATTACTTCAGGATTAATGTGATGTTTTTATCAGTTTGGACTCTGACGGCACCCATTCACTGCAGAGGATCCATTGGTGAGCAAGTGTAATATAATGCTAAATTTCGCCAAATCTGTAAAGAAACAAACTCATCTACAACTTGGATGGCCTGAGGGTGAGTACATTTTCAGCAAATTGTCATTTTTGCATGAACTATTCTTTTAAAGACACTAAGAACACTTTAAGAACCATTTAAATGGCAGTTTATGTGTGTAATTTCTGCTGCACTAGCATCGCCAATTGGAAATCCAAAAATAATGATGTGAAATAATGTGCAAAATGATCTGAAAACTCGCCATGTACATAATCATGAACAGACTTGAACAAATGGGTACATATAACAGATGAAAGAATCCAAGGAATAGTGTAATATCAAAAGGATGAATGGATGAGAGGGGGCAGGGAGGAGGTGGAGAAGGAGAGAGGAAGTGGGAGACAAAGAACTGGATGGAGAAAGAGGGAGTGTGGGAGTTACAGCGTGAGATGAATGGAGAATTTAAAAAAATGAACATTGCACAACTCTGTGAATAAAGAGAAGAACAGAATGGGAGCAGAGATATAAATGAGAACTTGGATTAGTTGTGAGAGGTTGTCCAGCCAGCCTTTGTTCACACTTGCCCTCTTGACCTGTCCTTTTCCGAATAAGACAGATCATATCTGCTCACGCACGTGTATCAGTGATAATTCTCTGCCAGTGCTCATCGTGATGTGATATGGCCACAGAGCTCTTTTGTTTGAGGCAATTGGCAGCTGCCCACACATTTTTCTAGTAGACTTGTGGTTTATTAACATCTTTTAAATGCAAGTGTAACACAGTAAAACACAGTGAACAGTCTAAGTGCAGTTGATAAAAGGGCTATTTTGGTTTTAAAGGTATTAAATCTGTACAATTAATGGACGTTTATTTACTCATCCACATCCACATCCGGTCAAAAATGTAGACAACACGTGATTGCATTTTTTAAATGATTTTAAAGACCTTTCGAAAGGTTCATGTTTAAAGCCTTGATGTAGTAGACATATATGTAAGAATGTCTTGGTGTATAATATGATATTGATCACAGATAGGCATGAGCATAAACCACTGTCTGAAAATGTTGTATTCATCTCTTCTTAAATCTGGACCTTTTGCCTCCATGCTGAAGCAATAGGACTTTAAGATCCTCATCTCAAGATATATGCACCACACTCTTAAAAATGAAGGTTCTTTACTGGCATCGATGGTTCATTCAGAAGCACCTTAACCATTTACCCTGTGGGGGGGGGGGGGCACAAATTGTTATTTATAACGTTAAAAACATTCGGTTACACTTTACTTGAAGGGGTGTGCATAAGACTGACATGACACCTTCATAATCAAGACATGACACATGTCATGAATATGAAGGTTTTTTATGCATGTTTATGACAACTGTCATTAAGTGTCATTCACTCAGTTATGTAATTTTTAATGCAAAAATTATATTGTTTGAGATGTCTTTGTTATGGGTTAAGGGTAGGGTTAGGTCAAATAATGTCATATTTGCATTAAAAATGACATAACTGAGTGAATGACACTTAATGACAGTTGTCATAAACATGCATAAAACCTCCTTCATATTCTTGACATGTGTCATGTCATGATTATGAAGGTGTCATGTCAGTCTTATGCACACCCCCTTCAAGGAAAGTGTTACGCAACATTTCGTTAGAATATTAAAATCATACTTCATATCATAATCATACATCATACTAAGAAAAAAAAGTGTTCTTTTTGCTCACCAAAAAGGCTCTTTTCAGTGAGCAATGCCTATATGCCCAAGATAAATTACAGTATATTGTGAACCTGATTTTTAATAGATTTAAAATCAGTCATCTTTATATTACAATGTGTGATAAAGATCTTTCTAATTTCATCTAATGCATGCAGATTTGCATTAATTTGTTATTTAACAGAGCTATTCCTGTCTCCTTCATTTTAGGCTACCGACCTCTTGGTTTCATAACTTGGACACCCATTGTGCAAATCTGAAAGGTCGTAAGATTTAAAATAGCTTTTAATAAAAGCATAATTTTGGTATTTAGACACACCTTTTGATTCCATTACCTTGGGCAATACTGTGAAAACATTTAAAAGAGCCCATCCCATTCATTCTATGCTAATGAAACATGAACTTATTCATGTTACGTTATTTTATTTTTTTCATTCTTTATGCATGATTTGACCTTTTTTTTCAAAGATGTGAATTGCCTCATTTGCCATGCAATTTTATAAAAGAACATGCCAGCTGAAAAGAGAACTTTAATATTTAAAGGCATTGCACAAAGGTGTTTAATTTTCTACAGAATTTTAGCTTCTAAAAAATTAAATGACTAATTTGCCAAAAAATCTACTCACCATCAGGCCATCCAAGATGTAGATGAGTTTGTTTCTATATTGGAACAGTTTTGGAGAAATGTAGCATTATGTCACTTACTCACCAATGCATCCTCTGCAGTGAATGGGTGCCGTCAGAGTCCAACCTGATAAAAACATAACAATAATCCTGAAGTAATCCACACGACTCCAGTCCATCAGTAAACATCTTATAATGTAATGCTAAATTTCCAAATATGTTCCCATGAAGAAACAAATGCATCTACATCATAAACATTTTCCATTAAAGCTTATTCTGACACGCAAGAAGTAATTGCCATTGATGACAAAAAGGCAGTGCATGTTTGAATACATTGCAAATGAGATTTGTGAGCTATAGGTTTTTGGAGGATAACAAATAAAAGTTAGACCTACTGCTTTCAACATGAGGGTGAGTAACTGATAATATATCAGATTGTACATTCTATTTTCAGTGGAAAACATAATAATGTTCTATTTGTTCCAATGCATATGTACATCTAAATGACCATTAAAATGAGTTGCAGGCATCCACAATGCAGCAACATGACTTCAGCACCTCCTCAGCCTCTTTTTCTTTCTCAGTGAGTTCAGCCCTGCCTTTAAGGGGAGGGTAAGATAAGAGTCCACATACAGACCCCTGAAATCCTCCTCAGAGCCACAGTCCCATAATCAACACAGCACAGACGGCTCGCGCTGCACATTGATAAGAGAACTACAAGACCAAGAGGTAGATTTAGGCTAACCTACAATATTGTCGCTTTTATTACAGACAATGCGAAGACGAAGGGACCCTCGTGTGCTACACATGGACCATCTGAAATTGGAAAGGCTTTTTAATATATAACGATGATGTGGAGTTAATAAGTGAGGAGTTTAGACCAAAACAAAGGGACCGCACGCGCATCACTTTACTTTTTAAAAATAACTCTTTAAAATTTGGTATTATTTTTTTTTATATAAAGTCCTGTTTGACTTTTAAGACATTTTATGTAATCTGAATGACTTTTTTTTTATTTCCATGCCTGAACAGGTATTTTAGATGACCGTTCTCTCAGACAGGCTAACATTAAGAGACGTCTTCATTGGTCTGAACCATGTAAATGAATGATTAAATAAGCGCCAGCTGAGGAATCCGGGATTTTGGTGCTTCGCCTGGAAACAAACCTCTTCGCTTTAATCCGCAAACTGCCTTTCAAAGGACTTCAAATGGGCCACTTGCTCCTCAGAAGAGAGACTCATTCTGCCGTGGAGGGCAATTTGAATGTTTGCGCACTGAGAGGAATGTCGAGCCTGCAGAGCCGCTGAGAGACTCAAACTGCTGCTTAATTAACCCGATATTTGCTCGCGACTCGGAGCCCAGTGCTGAGCGTCTGGTGCGCGTCTCTCTAAATGCGCGCTGTCCCGTGGAGCCCCGCAGCGGCACGGCAGCAAGATGAGATCGCGGATCCCGCTTCTTCTCGCGGTACTTGCGGCGGCGTGTCTGCGGTCTGGCGATGCGGAGGTAAGAGCGACGCATTTTACGCGTTAATGAATCTCAACTTTCTGTCTTGGAGAGTTAGGCTAATTGGTTCCTATTGCATTCTTATAGGCTAATTCTTTTTCATTAAGAATTGATTGGATTAGCATTGCTTTATAGAGTGAATAATATCTACAATATAATTAATGTTATTTATTTATTTTCCAAAATTTTTCCTCCATAAATAAGTTGATAGTTACCTCATCTGTCAAGCCACAAAAGCATGCAAAAGAGGTCAATACTCATGTGGTATATTCTTCCGAAGCCATATGATAGAACAAGCCAAAATGTAAGTCTAAACACACACACACACAAGAAAATATTTCCCTATTCTGTAGCTCTTAAATCACATTTTTAAATTTCACCTTTTTGAATGGGCGAGTCAGGTTTTATAGCAGCACATGCCAGAATCAATGACAAATTGCATAAATGGCATCAATCTTGGCAAAGTTTGCCTAAATGCTTTAAACTGAATGTTAAAAATCTTCATTTTCAATCTCGGTTTTACATATTCAAACTATTTTGACAAATTGATCAATGGGAATAGACGCTATCAGTGACGATAAAACCTGACTTGACATGTCACAGATTTATTTTAAATCTAAACAAAAAGGCATTTGAGATTCATTCAGATCTTTTTCAAAAGCTAATATTTGTAGCGAATAACTTAAATTTCAATCTGAATGTCTTCAGAATACTTTTATGAAGATTTTTTGTAGCTTGACAGATGCATGGAAAAGAACTGCATTAACATTCTATAAAACATTTTATTTTGTGTTCCATGGAAGAAACGATAGGTTTGGAATGGCACAGTTTTTTTTTTTATGTTCGTGAACATATTTGCTTGTGTATTTGTGTACAGGATGGATTATTCTTCCCAGTGCTTCAAGGTTCTTTGAATACGGTTAATGCCACATTCATTTATGCTGTAATCTTGGAGTGTAACCATTGGCATCCCCCATCATCATAAATCACCCAATCATATGAAGGGTGATTCTTTTAAATGAATCTGTGAACTAATGCCTAAAGGCTCCAGGAACTGATTGGTGCACTAGGATTGTTCACATTTAGCACACGAGAGCTGCAGGTTCTAATGTTTTTGCCCTTCCTTTGACCGCCACAGTTTTTTGTTGCATGAGGCACCTAATCAAAATATGACATTTCTGTGACCCCCCCATCCCCCTAAAACCTAGAAGTCTCTTACATATCATAAGAGATTTAATTGGTATAGTTAATTGAAAACATGCGGGATGTTTAAATTGTAATGTTTAAAAGGTCATTCTTGTTCGAAGGGAAATGCAAGATCAAAACTCATTTAAAAGCTGTGATTATGATCCCTTCGCAGCTTTAAGGTGTACTTTTTGGAAGTTCCCCATGTAAGAACATCATTTTTCATCTGTTTATGATGCATGATTTGGATGGAAAAATCCCGCTAGGTGAAAAAATGGCAAGTAAGACATATCCACTTGATTATATGTTTTTATTTACAAATAAAAATGAAAAACATACAAACATGCAATGTTGCTTCTTGCAGCTACACACAAACTGATGATTGTGCATATTTGCATATGTTAGTAGATGATATGGGCATGTGTGTGTGTGAGAGCATCGTCAGCAGATGTGTAATTATGTATCATTACTCCCCAACATGGGCTGTGCATTCCACCACTCCTCCACAATCCCAGAATGCTCTGGGCCTGTCCTTCACTCTCTGATGATATTAGGAGCAGGGTTCAGGGGTTGTGTGGTTCAGCACTGGTGATCAACCGAAGCACACACCACCCTCCCATTGGTTTGTTTGGATGAGGCAACCTGCAAGTGTCAGTATAGCTTAATTTACCCACTTTTTGCTTGTGATATATATATATATATATAAATATATATAGTATATTATATCTATTTATATAATTATATATATCTTGGGAATTAGTTTTTTTTTATTAATTTTTTTGCAGAGAATTTGTTGAGACAAATTCAATATCTACTATCTCAGATGTTTCTCATAGCCAGCAATCATAACGAAAAGCCAGAATCTTAAATTTGTTTTTCAAAACAAAAACATAATTTCTGCTAGGGTTCAATATTATGCGATTTTCAGTTTTGCTTTCTCTTGGAGTTACAACTCTGTGCTAAAGAAGATCTGTAAGTTGCAAAGACTAAAGTCTCAAATCCAAAGAGTTATTCTTTATAAATTTTAAGAGTCAACCACGCCTACCTAAAAACGGCTCGTTCTAACACCCCCCCACATACCTACGTCACAATGTGGAAAGATTGCATAACGTCGCCCAAATGTTCACGCAAAGAAAGAAGGCGTACCTTTTATTCTTGCTGTAGTATTGTTGTTGCCACCATGTCGTGGAGATGCTGTGTTTTTCTTTGTGAAAGCGAAACTACTTTTTTTGGTCTTCTAAAAGAGGACGATATCCGCTTCGTCATGCCTAGAGCTGATCCGTGCTGGTCGCTGAGGAAATACATCAACTTTGCGCTGTGGATCGCCGGATCGGCTTTCACCGTGGACGAAGCGGAGTCCAGCCCAGGTTCGTCACATGTTGTTGCCGCAAGCCCACCGGACGCCGCTCACGGCAAGGCCGCCGTGTGTGACGCTTTTTCGTTGTGAAAGCTAAACTACTTTTTTTGGTCTTCCAAAAGAGGACACGACTAGTAATCAGTGGTTAAGTTGTACTTACAACACTTTTCTAGAACACTTCAACCCAAATATTCCGATGTTTTCCAGCGCATTTTATGGAGGACTGTTAGAGATCCTGGGAGAGTAGACTACAATGCCGGCTGTTCTGACTCACAGACTGTAAGTAAGTTTTTTATATATAAAGAATTTGCCACTGATGATTCAAACGGGAGTTTTGAGCTGTGTAGAGTAGCACTTGTTGTTTGTCATTTCTCTAATCACAAATGCAGACATAGTTTTATGTTTACGCAGCGTGATATGCAACGCAACGTGTAAAAAGAGTTATAAGTCATTATAATCAGTAATTATTGTCCCCACTGGATGCAACAAATGCCCTTTTATAATGGGTTTTCATGTTTTTGAAAAATCGCTCCAGCCTGACAGGGCATCACAATATGGTAAGAGGCATAACATTTCCGTCACACGCTTGAGGTATCGGCCAATCACAACGAACTGGATACTGGCCAATCAGAGCACACCTCGCTTTTTCCGACCGTGATCTTTGTAAAAACGCCGCGCGTCAGAAAGGCGGGGCATAGAGGCGAACAATAATGTACAGTATGTGAAAAAGAATGTGTTTTTTGAACCTTAAACCGCATAAACACATTTCATTACACCAAATACACATAATAATGTTCTTTTTAGCAACATCATATGACCCCTTTAAATGTTTATCACTTTGTTTCCCCCTTGAAGACAAGGATAATTGAATCTTATATGTCTTTCCTTTCTGAAGAGATATCAATAATGTTTCAACCTGTGCTTAGATTTGCTAAATCAGCAAACTAAAGTCTGCAAACCAAAATCAGAAATCTATGAAGCTCCATTAAATAAGCTTTGAAACAGCAACTCCTTAGCAATACAAATTTCCTTTGATTCTATTCTATTCTATTCTTGTATGCCATCTAGTGTCTGTATAATATATATATTGTTTTGGTATAATTGTGATGCTGTGTATTTACATTGGGTACCATAACAAGTTGTGTGTGTGTGTGTGTGTGATATATTATAAATGTTTATGAATCATATACATGTGAATTAGAGTGTGTTAGTGTGTGTGTGTGTGATATATTATAAATGTTTATGAATCATATACATGTGTATGTGAGTGTGTTATATGTGTGTGTGTGTGATAATATGATAAAGTTTATGAATCAGATACACTGTGAAGTAGAGTGGTTAGTGTGTTTGTGTGTGATATATTTTATAAATGTTTAGAATCAGATACATGTGAATTAGGTTGGTGTTTAGTGTGTGTGTGTGTGTGATATATTATAAATGTTTATGAATCATATACATGTGAATTAGAGTGTGTTAGTGTGTGTGTGTGTGATATATTATAAATGTTTATGAATCATATACATGTGAATTAGAGTGTGTTAGTGTGTATGTCCAAGCATACACTACCGTTTAAACGTTTGAGAACAAATTAATCAAAATTCACAGTAAAGACTTTTACATGGTTACAAAAGTTTTGTTTCAAATGAATGCTGAGCAAAACTTTTCTGAGCAAGAAAAAAAAAATCTGAAATATTAAGCAGTTTTCAATATTAATAATAGCAAGGAATGTTTCTTGAGCAGCGAATCAGCAAATTGGAATGACTTCTGAAGGATCATGTGACACTGAAGACTGGAGTAAAGGCTAATGAAAATTCAACTTTGCCACCACAGGAATAAATTATATTTTACCATATAATTCAAATAGAAAACAGCTATTTTTAATTGTAATCATATTTCATAATATTACCGTTGTTTCTGTATTTTTGATCAAATAAATGCAGCCTCAGTAAGCATAGGCTTTTCTTTCAAAAACATTATACAAAATCTTACGACCCCAAATTTACATTTTATGTTTTCATTCTATCCATCTGTGTTGTGATAATTTGAGTATCAAAAAAATCACCATGACAACATTTAATCAATGTTCAAGCAAAGTTTATCTGTATATAAACGCATCCTGCTGCACTATAGATCTGAATTGAATCCTTGCTGTGGTATTGGCAGTTCTTCCATACATGCACAACCGGATGATAGAGCGTTTAAGAATGTAATGGAGATATTAAAATTGGAAAACTGATGATTCACAAGATTTATGCATTTGGACAAAACAAGACCAGTGTGCTTCTCAAAGCTCCCAAGAGTTTAAGACACACCAGTGATTCACCATGAATTATTTCTGTTCGATTATGTGCATACCACAAGAGGTGTGGCAAATTTAGGATGTTTCTTAACTTTTGGCACGCTTGAATTCCTGCATTTGTTCGGCTCATGCAAAACCGTCTGAATCACCAGCCAGTAATGAGACTGATTTCCCTTATCACGCCGATTACTGAAGTACTCCATCCTTCCGGCAGCCTCCCTCATCCATCTCTCTCTTTCTTCTCCTCAAACTCACCTTTTCTCCATCTCTCCATCCCCCACTTCCTCTCTGCTCTCTTTCCTGTGTCCTGCATAAATGCTGCCAGATGAGACGGAGGAGACGAGGGTCAGTAGCCCCTGTCTGGACATGCTGTATGAACAGGGCTATTGTGTCCCCAAGACCTGCATTGACACCCTGAGACAAACCAGCATCTCACTGTCACACACTCAAAAACACACAACAACACATACACATTATTTTATTTATATTTTTTATTCTAATTGGTCATTCAGAATTCTGAGCTCAAATGTTGTGTTAAACAGTACAATTGACCGTTATTGAATTTAACTTATTAAAATCATAAGTGAATAACTTAAAAAATTAAATATTTTTATTGTAATTATTATATCTTTATTTTTAAATACATTTTATTTTTATTGATTTATGAATTCAATGTTGCATGTCTTCATTTATTTATTTTGTATGTAATCAGGAGGATACAAAAAGTATTAGTCTTCATGACAAAAAATGCATTGTGTCAGTGTCTGGTTTATTTTTTCTTATGGTACATATATATATATTTTTTTGACATACGTACTATTGCCAAAAGTTTAAAGTTTTTAATGTTTAACAAAAATATATATATATTTTATTCTCACCAAGGCTGCATATATTTGATCAAAAATATAGAAAAAACTATATTTCAAAATAGTAATATTTTTAAAAAATATTATTGCTATTTAAAATAACTGTTTTCTATTTGAAAATATGTTAATTTATTCATGCGATGCAAAGCTGAATTTTCAGCACAGTAACCTTACGCCCGATGCCTTTAGCAGTATCACATTATAGTCCTTCCCGAAATCATCTGATATCAGCGTTTCTGCTCAGACATCTTATTATTAGCAATTTTGAAAACAGATATGCTGCTTCATATATATTTGTAGAAACCATGATACCGTTTTTTCCAGGATTCTATGTTGAATAGAACATGCATTTCATGGTACTGAATATTTCTAATATATTTTGTTTCCTATAGGCTGATCCTCTTCCGGCCGCTGTGGTTGAGTTGGTGAAGGGTGGATCTGTGTCTTCTATTCAGGACTTGCAGTTTTTGCTGTTCTCTGAATCTATTGGTAAATCAGCTCTCTTTACATCATTAACATACTGTAAAATCTCACAGAAACGCACCTCTCATGCATGGTTCATTCTTCTTTCACATCGTTTATGGAGCCAGGGCTCAGGGCAAAAAAATGCTGCAAAAAGTGATAAAAGTGCCCTAGATATTTGAAATGTGATGACATAAAATTCCTCTGTTTCTCTTTCTAACATAATTTGATATTCTATTCTAGGTCAAATTTATGGGTTTAGTGACTTTCTAGACACTGTAGTGACCTGTAACTATCAAATAAATGTCATTGGTGTTTTCTAGGTGTGTCGCTAATATGAAGTGTTTTTTTTTTTTGGATAAAGTTCAATTGAGTCCTCTCACATTCCTGGAGGCAAATATTACTCTTTAATAAATATGTTAATTAGGACTCTGGGCTACAGCACCCCAGTACTTAATATCGATTGCATCTTTAATACTTTTTATGAAACAACTTTTTGACCTTGATCTATGTAAGCTGTCCTCATTTATATTTAAAGCATGTATAGTAGCAGAAACTCTTATCTATAGCCTTTGAAAATACTTGTAAGGCTATGAAAGATGCGTGGTGTGATGTGCCAGTCCTCTTCTACTGTTACTTTCATCCCTGGAAAACAGAAACAAGTTGCTATTTCCTAAAAGGGTCTGCATTTCATGCATTTTCACCATTATTTCACTACCTGATGGTTCAACGTTGCTGTCATTTTCTTCTCCAGAGGTTGAGCCAGACAGTCACCATGACAACGACACCAGCAACCGTCTGCCACGCAGTCTTCTGGGTTAGTCCGACTTACTTTGTCCTTATTCTCTTTTCTTGCTTGTTGCTATATTGTTTTATTCTCTTTTATGTCACCATTATTTGTTAAATATGTATTTAACAAATTCCTTTCCATGCTTAATACAACATTAGGTAGGTTCATTCTCCGCAAAATTGTAAATACTCCGTGGGTTTTTCAAAAGAGGTTACTTGATGGACTAATGGCACAGAAATGACAAATTTCAGCTTTAACATTAGTTATTTTCTGATATATTCTAAAACATACTTTATTTTATTTTATTGTTAAAAAAAATAAAGAAAACTGCTTAGTCTGTGACAATTAAAGATTGAGTTTTGCGTGTAATGACCTGCAGCTTTCAAATGATGCTCATAACAAATTATTTCAAATAATGCTCAAAGTCAATACTACATTATTACAAAACCCCTAGTTATTATCATTACCACGTTTTTGTTTAGTCATGAGCTGTACGGGAAGCCAAATGATAGCATCCCACCTCTGCACCCTATGTCAACCACACACAACACCTTAAAACAGGGGTGGGCATACTTGGCCCTTCCATTTGCGTCCGTTCCAGAGGTTGCCTCCAACCCTAATCAAAACACCTCACTAGCGAAGCCTTGGCTCAAGACTACTAGACGCTACAACCAGGGGTGAGTCCCTCAGGGTGGATCACTCTCGCAGGCAATGGGCCTGGTAAGGGGCCATTTTGCCCCATCACTGACCTATTCAAATATGGGGAAGGCATTTTGTCATGAGCAAAGCACCTGTCACAAATCGGTTAGTCGAAGTACTGATGTTTTGCATCGCAGTTTCATGTGGTGCCATCTGTGGGTATTTCTTCGGTGCAGGCTTTGTCTGGACAGAGTTGACGCTCAGGGCCTGCTCAGCAAGCATGCGTAGACGGTCAGAGGACCGAGGTCATCGATGGCCACTATAAACCTGTCATTCCAGGTTGGACCCCAGTAAGCATGCTGCATACTGTCCTGTTGTTTGGCTCACGTGGCGGGGAGGTGCGAGGTGGCTCGGCTCTGGGCGTACACCAAGAAGCCTGCGGTGTGCATTACTTACCTTCACACACGCTACCTAGCAGTTACACAGACACACACACACACACACTCTCTTTGCAAGTGCGTACTTACAGTACAGTGGGGCAAAAAAGTATTTAGACAGCCACAAATTGTGCAAGTTCTCCCAATTAAAAGGATGAGAGAGGCCTGTAATTTTCATCAAAAGTATACCTCAACTATGAGAGACAAAATGAGAACAAAAAAAAAAATCCAGAAAAATCACAGTTGTAGGATTTTTAAATAATTAAATTGGTAAAGTTCCTCTGTAAAATAAGTATGGGTCACGTCTTACAAACAAGCAAGATTCTCGGCTCTCACAGACCCTGTAACTTCTTCTTTAAGAGGGCTCCCTGGCCCTCCACCATTACCTGTATAATGGCATCTGTTTGACTCGTTGCAGTATAAAGACAGGCCTGGTACACCAACCTCAAACAGTCACACTCCAAATACACCATGGCCAAGACCTAAGAGCTGTCAAAGGACACCAGAAACGAAATTGTAGACCTGCACCAGGCTGGGAAGACTGAATCTGCAATAGTAAGCAGCTTGGTGTGAAGAAATCAACTGTGGGAGCAATTATTAGAAAATGTAAGACATACAAGACCACTGATAATCTTTCTCGATCTGGGGCTCCACGCAAGATCGCACCCCGTGGGGTCAAAATGATCACAAGAACTGTGAGCAAAAATTCCAGAACCACACGGGGAACCTGGTGAATGACCTGCAGAGAGCTGGGACCAAAGTAACAAAGGCTACCATCAGTAACGCACTGCGTCGCCAGGGACTCAAATCCTGCAGTGCAGACGTGTCCCCCTGCTTAAGCCAGAACATGTCCAGACCCGTCTGAAGTTTGCTAGAGAGCATTTTGGATGATCCAGAAGAGGATTGGGAGAATGTCATATGGTCAGATGTAACCAAAATAGAACTTTTTGGTAAAAGCTCAACTTGCCGTGTTTGGAGGAGAAAGAATGCTGAGTTGCATCCAAAGAACACTATACCTACTGTGAAGCATGGGTGTGGAAACATCATGCTTTGGGGCTGTTTTTCTGCAAAGGGACCAGGACGACTGATCCGTGTAAACGAAAGAATGAATGGGGCCATGTATCTTGAGATTTTGAGTGAAAACCTCCTTCCATAAGCAAGGGCATTGAAGATGAAACGTGTCTGGGTCTTTCAGCATGACAATGATCCCAACACACCGCCCGGGCAACGAAGGAGTGGCTTCGTAAGAAGCATTTCAAGGTCCTGGAGTGGCCTAGCCAGTCTCCAGATCTCAACCCCATAGAAAATCTTTGGAGGTAGTTGAAAATCCGTGTTGCCCAGCGACAGCCCCAAAACATTACTGCTCTAGAGGAGATCTGCATGGAGGAATGGGCCAAAATACCAGCAACAGTGTGTGAAAACCTTGTGAAGACTTACAGAAAACGTTTGACCTCTGTCATTGCCAACAAAGGGTATATAACAAAGGATTGAGATAAAATTTTGTTATTGACCAAATACTTAATTTTCCACCATAATTTGCAAATAAATTCTTTAAAAATCCTACTATGTGATTTTCTGGATTTTTTTTTCTTGTTTTGTCTCTCATAGTTGAGGTATAACCATGATGAAAATTCTTGCGAACAACTTGCACAATTGGTGGCTGACTAAATACTTTTTTTCCCCCCACTGTATATTCAAACAAGCCATTTTTCACTTTCCTTTCCTCTTCATCCTCAGGTGATGAAGATACAGTACGTGAACAAGCGGCCGCTCTATGATAAGGCTGTCGTCACCGGAGGGGTTATGGACGTCACGGTAAGTGCCGGACTAAGGTCAGCCGGCGCCTCGGCGGTCGCGGGGGCCCTCACGCCGGAAATCATCGGGACACAAACAAGAAGGACGGGAACGCTCTGGGAAACCTCGACCCAAAGATGAGCTCCATCGCAGGGATCAACTCAAACACAACCAGAGGATAAGCCTGGAGGACCTGCTCAGCCACAGTTGGCTGCCCAAAGAGAGGTTCTCTGAATCAGGATTCGGCCGGGACGGCTGGGGTCTGAACGAGACGCAGTATGGAGGGGGCAAAGGTCATAACCGTCACCCTGGGGATGGAAGGAGACGCAGTAAAATGAATGACACTGCAACACATGGAACGACGGCTCCTCTGCCAAATCATACCGAGCAGGATGAAACTGATTTATCATTGCACAACATTATGCAATTCGAATCGCAGAGTAATGCTAACCAAAGTATAACCAATCAGACATCTGATTATAACATGAGTACACTGGAATTGACCAATCAGACTTTTATGCACCAATCAAATCTAACGCGAGAAAACGAGCAATTGCAAGCAACCAATCAGACAGACCAAGTCACCTCTAAGGCCACAGGAACAGCCAATCAGAATCGAGGAGATGTGTTTCTGTCTGTAGAGGAGAATGGTCAGAATGTGAAAGGTGAGACTACGAACGTAGAGGTGAAGACGGAAGAGCTAGAGCAGAGACAAATGGGTAAAAAGGCCAAGGAGGAGGAAATGGAAGAGCTGCTGCTAATGCACAAAGTCCTAGATGAAGAAAAACACAAACATCACCTCAAAGTACAACAGAAGAATATACAGCCGCATGAGAAAATACAGCAGCTCCATCACAAACAACAACACACTTATACAACCACACAACGCACAGGTAAAATAACAGAATACACTCAAACAGATAACATGAGGTTTTTCTATTCAATCGCTTATCACCAGTGTCTGGAAGAATTTATTCATAGTCAGCTGGACAGAATACAGTGTTGTTAAAGTAATAAGTCAACTTATGTTTTTGAGTAAAAGACAACAAAAAAAATGCTGGTGAGGTAAGTTTGATTGGCTGTTCATTACGATCTTCAGAGCAGAATTTTGACTTGTATGTTAGCGGCCTTCTAAATGAACATCTCAGCTCTGTGCCACTGTAAGCTTTGCTTAAAACTTGCATTAAAGACACAGTTCACCCATAAATGAAAATTCTGTCATTTATACAAACTCAAATCAAGACACAAAAAGATCTTACTTGGCAGATGTTCTACAGAAACAATTTACTGGACTGCGGTTTGTATGTGAGATGCAAAGTACTGTAGATAAAAAAATGTTCTTCAAGACGAACCTTAGGCAAAACTTTAGGGTTTTGCTATGCAGTATTCTGGGTGGTTACTGTGCATTTGCTAGGGTGTTCTGGGTGGGTGTGAGGATGCATTACAGACACATACGGATAGATAGATGGTTGGATGGATAGAAGATATATAGATACAAAATTAACTCATCTTCCACTATGAACAGTCAGGAGGGAATTTCTTCTGTGCTCATTCTATGCTGGTGCTTTTGTCTGTGCGTAATTGCCCACTTGATGTAAGTGGTGTTTAAGAACAAGCACACTGGGGCATATTTGGACCATGTTCAGTTTGATTCTGTGAACCAATTTCTATGAATATCTCAGCTGACTTTGAATAAATACTACCAGAACACAGCCGCTGACGAGAGAGAAGTAAACCCTTTGCTCTCCTACATAAACTTTGTCGTGCTGTATGTGGTCGCCGGCATTCATAGATGGAAATGCATTACTTAGTATTGGTGCCTCTGGATAATAAGGCTAATAATGTGATTGATACAATAGACCGCACACACGGCAAGATCCGAATAGCTTGAGTCAAAGTTGATTTTGTTGTATGTTGTTGCAAACAGGAACTACACTCCTGTGCACATTCTCCCTCCACAACAAACCCCCCGTACCAACCCGTACGCTCACCCCCCGAAAGGAGAGAACACAGCGCAATCGCACAGCAAGTCTTGCCTTAGAGCCCGGCTCATTAATACCAACATACACAGGTCAGCTGCTCAGATATTAAATGAATACCACATTTAAAAGAATAAGTTTCAGCAAAAATGTAACAGTTGCTGAAAATGTACTCACTCAGGGCTATCCAAGATTAGAAGTTTATTTCTTTCATGGGAAACAGTTTTGTTTGGATTGGAGTAATTTTACATCACTTTCCACTAATAAATCCTCTGCAGTGAATGGGTGCCATCAGAATGACAGAATAATCCACAAGTAATCCACACAACTCCAGTCCATCAATTAATGTCTTGTGAATCAACAAACTGTGTGTTTGAAATAAACCAATGTATCGTTAAGATGTTTTTAACTTCAAACCATGCTGCAGCTAAATACCAGTCCGCTATCAATAGTGTTTTCTGAAGTGCTAAGTCCTCTTGTCTGAATCAAGAGAGAAATTGGCAGAGTAAGCACCGTTTGGTCTATGGATTTTGATGTGATCAGACAAAGGTGATGGACTTTTTCCACTGGAGGAAGCATTAGTATGGATGATGGATTGGTATTTTGACCAGAAATGACAGTTTAATGTTAAAGTGTATGAATGATGAATTTGTTTCTTTCAAACACTTTCAAACAATTTGTTTATTATTAGATTTTCGCTTCACAAGACATTCATTGATGGACTAGAGCAGTGTTGTGGATTAGTGTGATGTTTTTATCAGCTGTTTGGACTCTCATTCTGACGGCACCCATTCACTGCAGAGGATCCATTGGTGAGCAAGTGATGCAATGCTAAATTTCTCAAAATCTGCTCTGATGAACAAACAAACTCATCTACATCTTGGATGGCCTGAGGGTGAGTAGATTTTAAGAAAACTTTCATTTTGGGTAAACTATACCTTTAATATACAGTACAACTAATAATGGTAACAATATTACATGGGATGTGCTGACTATGTCTCTTTCTATCATTCTCTCACAGATAATCAGATGAATGCAATCTCTCCCATATGAGTTCTTATTTATGTAGCAGTGTGTCCAGGGACATTAAGAGAGATATGGCACTAATCACTTTTCAAAAATCACTTGCAGCCAGGCCCTTCTCACCTCTCACAAACTTCTAATCTCGTTCTCTGCTCAAAGTCATGAGGAAAAAGACAATTCTGACACAGAAGATGTTTGCATGGAGGATTGTTTGAGACTCTCCTCTAGGTTCATATGTGGGACTTGGGAATCATGTAAATCTGGAAGTTCAGAACATCAGAAGCATGAAACACCATTTGAACCCTGGACAGAGAAAGCGAGTAAGAGCACAGAACTAGCAAAACGTGGAAAAGAATGGCTCGAAAAGATTTCCTTGAATACGGCCACTGCCATTCTAAGAGATGTCAAGGTACACTCTTAAAAATAAAGGTGCTTCACGATGCCATAGAAGAACCTTTTTGTCTAAATGGTTCCATAAAGAACCTTTAACATCTGAAGAACCTTTCTGTTTCACAAAAGGTTCTTTGTGGCGAAAGAAGGTTCTTCAGATTATAAAAAGGTAAGAAAGAGATGGTTCTTTAAAGAACTTTTGATTGAATGGTTCTTTGTGGAACCAAAAATGGTTCTTCTATGGCATCGCTTGAGAAGAACCTTTTGAAGCACCTTTATTTTTAAGAGTGTAGTTGCTCCTGTGCAGCATCTCACCTATTATTCTGAATCACCCAAAAAAGCGGTTGCCATTTGCAATTTGTTGTGAAATTGAGGCTTGAATTTTGAGAACCAGTGAACCAATTTATAAATGTATCTTTTTTCTCTGATCCAGTATTATGAAAAAGAAATCTTTTGAAAAGCACACTATCTCCAGGGACATGTTATTTTATGTCATATTTCAAACTACATGTTTTTACAAACACAGAGAACGCTTGAACAACTTTGTATTTTAATATATTACCAGTCAAAAACACAAAGTACCTTTGCTATAAGTTGTTTTCAGTATCATTTGTTATTATTTAAGCAATTCTTAACACTGGAAATTCACAGGATAAAGCAAGGGAATGCATTTCTTTCTCAACTAATTCCTCATACCTCTATGTGTGTGTAAAGGTGCTACATTATAACACAAAGCAGTAAGTTTATTCATTAATATTATTTATTCTTTTGTAAATCTGTTCTGTTCACAGCAGGGCCGGTGTTTCATCATAGTCTTACAAAACATTTACCAGAAGACCAAAATGTGGATTATTCATTTTCTTTAATATGGTCATCGTACGATGGTTCCTGTGTCTTTGGCTTAGTACTCTTATGTCACCACGTACAACAGACCCTTCTGCATGTACATATGTGTGTGCAGAGACCAATGTAAACACTAACTATAAGTGTAATTCAGCATTCTTTTGTGTGTGCAATTTTATAGAGTTTATGTTGTTAGCTTTTAACAGTGTTCCATAGCTCACCCAAAAATAGAAATTTGCTGAACCCTCAGGCCATCCAAGATGTAGATGAGTGTTTGGGGGTCTCCGAAGCATCAGAACAGATTTGGAGAAATTTAACATTACATCACTTGCTCACCAATGGATCCTCTGCAGTGAATGGGTGCCGTCAGAATGAGAGACCAAACAGCTGATAAAAACATCACAATAATCCACATGGCTCCTGTCCATCAATGAATTCTTGTGAGTGAAGCTGCGTTTTTACTTATAAGAACAAAAATAGCCATCAAGGACTGTTTTGTAGACCTAAACGTACAGTACAGTATACGTGCCATCTCCGTGCTTCCTCCCCGGTTGAAAAATCCACTCCCTGGGTGACTTAGTTTCCCCCATAAAGTCTCATCCCAATCCACAACCTAATAAGCACGTTATTTTTGCTTGTGTCTAAGCTGGCGCGGTTTTGCTGGATGTGTTTTTGTCGTACCCAACCAAAAGCCGCTTTCACCTTCACAAGGCCACGGATGGACGAGTGTCATATTGATATTTGTGGATATTGTTAGGTGTTGTTTGACCGCTCATTCTGACGGCACCCATTCACATCAAGATGATCCATTGGTGAGCAAGTGATATAATGCAAATTTCGTCAAATCATTTCTGATGAAGAAACAAACTCATCTTTGATGCCCTGAGAGTGAGTACATTTCAGCAGTTTTTTTTATTTTTGGGTGAACTATTCCTTAAATGCAAACCTATTCAGATATTCACATAAACTTCATTTGTTGTGCTACCACAGTCTTTCTTATTTGGCAGACACTTTAATTCAAAGCGACATACAATGTGTTTTCTGGGATTCAAACCCTTGAACTTGGGATGCTAGGTGCTATGGTGCATGCATACCAGATGAGCTACATAAACACTTGTTTTCAACCAGTGCATTAATAATGGTTTGTTTATCCTCCTTTTTACTGCCATCCTGATTAAAACTAGCTTATTCCTAAATCTATTTGCCCAGAAAACATAACTTCAACACTTACAGTATCTGCCCACAGTTTTTCAGTTTGATTTTGGCCTGTTCACAATTTGAGGTTTCTGATCCCAGTTCAGCACATTTTACACAATTACACTACCGTTCAAAAGTTTGGGGTCAGTACTTTTTTATTTATTAATAATATTCAGAAAGGTACCAGCAAATTGATCAAATGGACAGTACAGTCATTTATATGTAACATCACAAAATATGTCTTTCAAATAAATGCTGCTGTTTTAAATGTTCTATTCATCAAAAAACCCTGAAAAAAAAGTATCACAGTTTCCACAAAAATATTACTGTTTTCAACATTGATGATAATAAGAAATGTTTCATGGGCAGCAAATCAGCATTTTAAAAGGATTTCTGAAGGATCAGGTGTCGCTGAAGACTGGAGTAATGATGCTGAAAATTCAGCTTTGCATCACAGGAATAAATTACCTCTTAAAATATATTAAAATAGAAAACAGTTATCTGAAATTGTAATGATATTTCACAATATTACTGTTGTTACTGTTTGTTTGATCAAATAAATGCAGCCTTTGTCAGCATAAGAGACTATTTTCAAAACTATTAAAAAATCGTACCGACCCTGGTTTAGTCCCACGGCCCTGCAAATGCTAAAATGGGACGTCCCAGAAGTCCATTTGTTCCCTATCACCACATGAAGTTCCACTGGCAGTCGGAGGTCTTTGGTGTGCCTGAAATGGGAGGAAAGTTTATTGCGTTGTTAATCTAGGGAGTCGTGTTGTTTGTATTTGTTTTTTTGGGAAGGTGACAAATATGTTCCTGGACTAAAGGATCCTGATTGAAATTCCCCTGTTCACTGAGCATAAAGCGGCCAAGGGGCTCTTTCTCAAGGGCACTGACAGATCCACACTCTTCAGCTGAATTTTCTGGAACCAGACCGTGAATCTCTGAAGGTCTGTTTTAAAAACAACAAGATTGAATTTTTTCAAACTTTGACCTCCAGCTATGATAAATAATCCATTTATGTTTATTGCAGTATATCGTGCTTGACCAACATTTATGCAATGACAAAAAAGGCCTATCGTAGTTTGTTTTTGTTTGGTCTGTTTGTGAATGGTTGAGAGGGTGCTCTGCTCTGCTGCGGCCCACCCGGACAGATAGACGCACTCCCTCACTTCATATCTGACTCTCTCCCTTGATAACTGGAATTTATGTGCTGAATTAATGCAATTAATTATGCGGCCCTGCATTCCTGTGGGAGGAGAGAGACAGTGAGAGTCGGTAAAGTGGATCAGTTCAGTGTAGGCATTGTACAGCATGACCTTAGATGAGCTTGACATTTTGATGTATGGAGATTCAACTCATCCTGGTATAAACTTCACTCTAAGTTGCAGCTTTACAGTTATTTTAAGTACCTCACTCAGTATTTTAAACGTTTATGTACTTTTACTTGAATTGAAACCACTGATAGTGCTGTTTACATGCACGTACATCTGCATTTCTGGCATTCATTTTAGCCTCTTACACAAATGTACATATTCTAGAAGTATCTCATGTCCAGAAGATGATGAAAATGACCTGATTGTCTTTTTAAACACTGAAATTCCGTGTTATTTTTGTTTTCGTTATCTATTATTATAGTATTTCATATTTTTGATTAACTTTTATTTTTATATTTTCAGTTTTTAATTTTAGTTTTATTTAGGTTTTAATAATTTGATTAAAATGATCTTTGTATCAGTTTTAATTTTAGTAAACTTTTTATTTATTTATTTTGTTTATATTGTGATTTTTGTTTTATTTAGTTAGTTGCCAAGGCAACATTTCTAATTTCCATTTTTTCCATAATTTTCTTCTTTTTTTTAAATTTAACATCAGCTTTATTTTTTAAATGACCAATTTAGAATTTCATGTGTGAAAACTAACTATTAGTTATTTTGAGTTAGTTAACATAACAACACTTTTTTTCCTCCTCGCTCGTTGTTGCAAGGATATTTCTACATGGCTGTATTTTCCATCCCCATACAGTATTCTAAAAAGAAATCTGTAAAACAGGGCCCAATATACTTTGTTAATATTAAGACATTTTCCATATTGATTTTTCACAGGGGTTTTGTCTGTATTTTGAATTACGTATTACATTACTTTTCCACAATTTTTTCCCTTTCAGTTCAGGGCATCTACTTTGACTTTTTTTTTTCTTTTGCACTTTTTAAAGTCATTTGTGTTTTAATTCTACTGCTTAGGCAAGCAATGTTACCATGGAAATAAATAATTTAATCAATTTCCTCTCTTTCCTACGATTTCGTTCATACATTTTTATTACCTCAAAAGCAAGATGCATTTTCTCTGAAAGAGCAAAACAATCACTGAAATATTATGTGCTTCAGTAGTACTCTATCAATTATTTCTGAAACCAAAGCAAAGATATTTGCAAATAAAAATCACTCTAATATTTGGCAACCATAAAAGGTCACATACTTCCCCTACACTCTTAAAAATAAAAGGTGCTTCAAAAGGTTCTTCAAGCAATGCCATAGAAGAACCATTCAGTCAAAGGTTCTTTAAAGAACCATCTCTTTCTTACCTTTTTATAAGCTGAAGAACCTTCTTTCGCCACAAAGAACCTTTTTTCAAACAGAAAAGTTCTTCAGAAGTTAAAGGTTCTTTATGGAACCATTTAGACAAAAAGGTTCTTCTATGGCATCGTGAAGGCACCTTTATTTTTAAGAGTGTAGGACAGAGGATGAGAAGACATATTCCTCTCTGCTAGTGCACTCATTTTCCTCCAAGCACACTTAAGTGAAGATGCTATAACGTTTGTTATTATTATTGCTGCAAAAGCATGATGTACAGGCACTCAGCGTCCACGTTTGCAAGAGCACTAAGAGCAGATAAATCTCACAGATGCAAGCAGAGAGAAGAGTTTGCACCCTCCCTCTTCATGATTTAGCCTCCATTCGCCTGCTAGCATAACACACATAAACAGATGCACACAGGTTGTCCACAAACCCACAGCACTTTTCAATGGCAGTAAGGCCATGTTCTGGAGAGTGTCATGCTCTGCCCAGACCTGTTGATGTTAAAAATGTGTGTGAAATTCAAAGGATTGATGAAAGGAATTGATCATGCTAAAAGGAAAGGAAAATCACACTAACAGCTAAGAAAGGGTTGTGAAAACAAGTGTGTGAAGCAAAACTTGTATCAAAATACATACAGTACAAAATGTACATCTATAATTCTATTATATAACATGTAAATTATTTTTACATTTCATATGGTTTCATAAGACTTGAAATATAGAGTAGAGTCACATGGTGCATTTTGGAGAAGGATGACAAAAATTAAAAACATGAATTGGACTCTAAATTAGAGGTGAGAACTGGAACAAATCTCAGAAAATATACTGTTTTTCAGTTTCTTTAGTGTGGAAAAAGCAAACCAGATGCTTTAAATGATCACCTGTTTAAACTGGTTTCAGAGAACGTGGATGAAAGACATCTAAATGCTAGACCTGCACAGTCAGACACAGCTCAAACCGTTTAATCAAGCTTGTACAAATAGTTTCATACACAAACGCATGAGCACACTCCACAAGGCCTTAAATAAGATAACAGGAAGACAGTGTGTGTGCTGCTGGTACAGATAAAGATCTGATCTATTGTGTGTGAGCTTGTGCATAGTTTGGGTGTGTGAACATGTGCATTCTACCACAGATGTGTGTGTGGTGTGTGTGAGAGAGAGAGAGAGAGAAAGAGTGTGTATTGTATGTTTATCTCTGTGCATATTTGTGTGACACTGAGCCTCAAATAACCTCCTGCCACAGACCTTCCGAGACTGACGGTTTTGGTCTCGTATACTCTAAATAACAGATTGTAGAGCTATTACCCTGATGTGCATCTCATCTGACATTCTGCCGTCCATCACTTATGATTCAGGTATTGTGTGATCAGCAAGCACAAACATTGTCATGATGTTACATTGCAAGTATAGTGTATATTGCAGTACAAAGTTTTACAACAAATGTTATTTGCAACTCACATTTGTTACTATTGTTAGTTAGTTCATCTCAGTCACTTCTGGCTTCTTTACTGTAACATCGGAAACATGCATTTTCTACAAAGCTGCTTTGAAAAAAAAACATGTATTGTGAAAAGTGCTATACAAATATGTGAATTGAATCGAACTGCAAATATGTCTTCATTATAACCCATTTATAATATAAAGTGATCTGGAAATGTTGCAAAAAGACCTGGTAGGTTTTCTTAGAGTAGCCTTAAAATAATCTGTAATGTATTTAAATCCACACAAAACTGCAGCATTTGCCAAGCATTGTTTTAGGCTTTAAGCCTGCTGTAAGAAATATTTTGAAAAAAAAAAAAAAAACAATAAAGGGTGGGAGAACTATAGTTTAACTAGAATAAAAAAAGAGGGAGCCCTAGAAAATACCATGAAAATAAATAAATAAATAAAAACTAAATAATAAGCCATGCTAAACATCTCATAACATTTCTGCAATGTTATAAAATATGATTAAAAAATCTTTGACATCTGTCATATTGAAGACATACATTGTCACAACCTTTCTACAACTAAAATAATACATGTTTTACCCTTTTGATGTTCTGGGAGCCTGTTGATCGATTTAATAAATAAACTTTGATTCGAATATTAATACTGAATTTTCATTTGTTAATATTTCTTTTCATCCAAATGTTGAATGTCTGTTAATTTTAGGGACATAAGTCAGCAAGCCTTGGGGAACGTGGAAATGACTCTGAGGAAGCATTATAGTTATAAGATAAACTGAAACTTTTTTATTAAACAACCTGCCAAGTTTCTCTCACTACTCACTAGAATATAGTCTTTTTTTAAATACACATAATGATCATTTAAATGAGAATTCAGGAACTTTTGTGGTGAGAGAGTTTCGTTCTGACTCACTGGTTCACTAGTGAATGGGTCTTCCATGAGCAGATCACGAAAGGTCAGAGGTCAGCTCAAAAGGCAGGATTACTGAGCTAAACAGATTAGCCTAAAATGTTGTTTTTATAGAAAGCTGTGGGACAATTGGCCTGTTGATTATGTATGAGAGTGTGTTAGGATTACAAACAGAGAGGCAATATTTTCCCCTTGGTGTCTGAGGTAGGATCCCAAGTTGTTGCTTTGGATAAAATCATGTTCAGTGTTTTTTATATGTTAAATGTGACTCGCTTTTGTCCCTTCCGATCTACAGCTACAGAACAGTTTAAAACTGCATCCTGACTTGACCTGGTCACTTCTCCCAAGCTATTGGACAGGTTTGTATTGATGATGTCATATGTGGCTGTCATGACGAAGTGAGAGCACACACACACACACACACACACACAGACACTCACAATGCAGCAGTAGTCATATGTGCAGCTGACATGTTTTGCACAAATTAATCTTTAGCTAGCTCTGTTGTGATTTTTTTCTGTCTCGAAATTTTTTAGCGAACAGGAAATTACAGTTCTGTATCAACTTCTGTGTGATATACAGATCGCATAACTGTAAATAGGTCTGATTGGCTATTTATGCTGCAAAGCATTTGCTATTTTGTTCTCACCCTCATGTGGAAGTCTAGTGCATTTAGTGGACTGCTTTGGTGCTTTTATGTATCCAAGGTTCTCAGTGTGGTTTCATCGTTTTTGTAAATTCTATAGTCCCCATGATGACATTTTCAAAATGGAAAATATATCAAGAAATTGATTTGTATGTTTATACAGACAAATGTTACTTTAGCCATACTACATCAAGCCGTTGTATGTGCTGTGCAGTGATGCTTTTATTTGCTGACTGCCACTGTCGATATAAGGATTGTGTGTTAAGTGTTGAGGTCTATACTGTATGCAAAACCATATTCATTTTTTTTCGTATATATATATTTACAAGATAGTCCCTCCCTGCTTATGGTAATGTAATTATAAGAATGCCTATAACAAGATTATTGTGGTTGATATTTAAATAATTGTAGGACTTAATAACAGCTGTACACTCTTAAAATGCTGGGTTAAATACAACCCAGGGCTGGGTAAAATAGGGACAAACCCAGAAATTGGGCTGTTTTGACCCAGCAGTTTGGTTAAATGTTTAACCCAACCTTCTGGGTTGTAACCCAACCGCTGGGTCAAAACAGCCCAATTGCTGGTTGTCGATGACCCAGCGCCGGGTTTAGTTTAACCCAGCATTTTTTAGAGTGTATGATCTGACCAGAATGTATTGATATTCAGAAAAATTAAATTGGGTAAGGACTTCAGACAATTTTTAAGACAATTTGGTAATTTTTGTCTTTTTATAATGAATTCCCATGCTTCTATCTGTTATTTCATAGTATTGATGACTTTATTATCATTCAAAAACATGAAAAATAGTATTTGCAAAGAATAATATTGACTGTTTTGATGTTTTTTGTTCTTCTTATTTTACTTTAACATCCTCCAGGCCTGAAACGGATCGTTTTGTATTTCAGGAAGCTTTTATAAATCAGTGAAGGTATTTGAAGCTGTATTATTGCAGTACTCCTATGGAGACCCCACGATTGCATAATGGTCTCATATCGCCATCGTTTCCAAACACCTTGAAGGCTTTCCTGTTTATTTACAACAAAGCAACAAGAACTCCACCTCTCCCTTCATGTCTCTGTATCTCTGTCTGTCTTGGTTGTGCTCTTCTCATTTGCTCTTGAACAATAGATCTTAAAGCCTTTGTGTGGAATGTATCTGCTTTCAGGAGCACGATCAGAATTTAACAGGATTGTCTGTGGAAAAACAATAACTGTGCATTCTGTCGTCACGGTCAAGGCCATATTGGTGGGGAGAAAATATGAAATTAACTGTTAGAAACTCTTAATGACTCATGTTGGTGTAATTAAAACATATTCACACACACTGTCTCACACACACAAGGCCAACACAAGGTGCTCAGTGGAGTAGATTAGGCTGCGATAAATCACATCTGCTCCGTGTGAAACCGATGATACAGACATACTCCATAAACTCCAGCATGCCAAAAAACACACATGTGAGACACTGAAAGAGATGGAGATAAACACACATCAACAGACACTAAAATTACATGTGTGGAAGAAGAGTACAAGGAGGCACTCTTGAGCTTTAGCTAAATCTTTATTTGCTTGAGTACAGATAGTTTGCAATCACAGCTTAAGAAAACAAACACTTTTTTTTGTTTGTTTGGGCCCGCTCATGACCAACCTGAAACTGTCTTTAGCTCAGCACATAAATAGTTTTTAATGTTTTAGATGACACATAACAACATTCGCAATATTTGAACACAACGTAAGTTATAGAGAGATTAAAAAAAAAACTTTCATTTGAAATGTTTTAAAAAGTATAAAGATTGCAAAAATCCAAAACAGCACTGCTTATATACAAAATGCGCCCCATTCACTAATAAATCAATGTGCTTGTACATTCAGTCAGTTATGGAACATTACTGATGAAACGTGATTTCTGTGTGAACAGCAGATGTTCTTGTGCACAAATACCTGCGTACACAGTTAGTGAATGAGGCTGCCAGTGTTTGTCAAGCTGAATTAACTGCAAAAGCTTATGAAGAAGAAAATAAGACATCCCCTGCTTGTGGGTATGTGAGGCACTGTGTCATTTTCGACTAATGCGTTGTTTGCTTTCCACGGTTTGCACTGAGAAAATTAGAAAACAATTAGACTTTTCTTACATTCATATAAAGCAACACTGCCATCTGTTGGTGAGACTTTCACAGTACAACAGCTTCAACTCAAAGTCCTACTGAAGCTCCAATGAGTCTTTCACCCCCTTTCATTATGAACATGCGAAACATTCATCTGTCACTAGACATTGCTCGTAAAGTGACAGTTTATATAAAGCAAAGATTTGAATTACATTCACTGTGCTCCGCTCATTGTACTTAGCTCTAGTCTTCCATCTCTGGCTCCTTCTTTGAGCCTGTAGGCCAGGGGTGCCCAAACTCGGTCCTGGAGAGCTGGTGTCCTGCAGAGTTTAGCTCCAACTTGCTAAGTTTCTAGTATGCCTAAAAGAGCTTGATTAGCTGGTTCAGGTGTGTTTAATTGGGGTTGGAGCTAAACTCTGCAGGACACCGGCCCTCCAGGAGCGAGTTTGGGCACCCCTTCTGTAGGCCCTTCATGTTTTTTTTTTTTTAAAGCACCAAACTAACAGTCATTGAGTGCTTGGTCATTATGTTCCAGAATTTGCACTCTTCACATATCCTCTCAGTTCTGACTAGTCCGTGATGACACATGGCATTGTGAAGTATCCAGATGGATGAGGGAGGACCATACAATCATGATCTGGGCCAGGGGTGTACGCAGGGGGTTCGTTTGAAGGGTTATTGGTCGGGCTGTCGACGAGGATGGGGTTTTGAGTTGCTGGTATGGCGCTGGGAGGAGTTACAACGTAGCCTCCATTTACCGAAGCAAAATTCTCAGACTTTCCCAAAACACATGTGTGATCTCTGTCTATAGAGGCATCAGGAAACTTGACCTGGGTGCAGGGTTCCTCGCAGCACAGAATATAAGGTCCGCTGAAGTTCATGCCTGATTTGTCCTTGCACATGCCTTCACTCACATAGGCGTGCAAGTGGTTTGATCCACCAGACCGTGCCATTTTAACAGCTTCTTCACTGTGTGACAAAAGCGGCTCCCAAGAAACACTGTAACAAAGTGAAGTGTTAAAGAAAAACATAGTCAGACACAGAGATTTAAGATACACAAACATGAACCTGAACCCACTTCCATAATGTGAATTACAAGAAGTTTGAGGGTTTGAAAAGGAAAGAGGCACTGGTGGCATTAGGCGAAATGTTTCATTTCCTTTTTAGAGAGTATTGCTATTATTAACTAAAACTAAAAGCAAAACTAAAACTGTTAAACATTTTTCCGTAATAGTGCTGAAATATAAATAAGAATAATAAAATATAATTTAATAAAATAGTAAATATTGTGTAAAAAAAACTTGGCACTAGCTGAAATAAGTTGAAGTCTGAAATGACTAAATCTAAAACTGAAATAAATTAATTTAAACATATAAAGAAGTATTTACAGTAAATAATAAAGTACAGCTTTAGAATATAAAAACAAAAAAATGAAAACAAAAAGACACAGCAGGATGTTAACTAAAATTAAATTGAAAATATAAAAATAAAAGCTAATCTGAAATACTGACATTTATGAAGACAATTAATATTTTTACTGCAAAATGTTATAATTTGATTCAGAGCTTACCTGCTTTTGCAGAGACTGACATTGTCTGCAGCCAGTAGTACACAGATGGAGGTTGACTCTTTCTCACTCTGGAGATTTGGCCATCCACTTGGAGACTTCTGAAAGAGAGAAAGATAGAAAAAAAACTATGTAATACATATAACCAGGTGTAATTTGGACGAGTGGATTACTAGTTATAAAACTTACAAAAAAAGGCATATTTGCCATTCTTTTAGCTGTTGTGTACCAGAAACAGTGAAATTAAATAATTAAAGCAAAGTAAAAAAAAATAAAAAGAATTGACAAAAACATTGAAATAAAAACAAATTGAAAACACTATATTAATTATATTGTGCATCAAACTCCAGATTCACCTAAAACATTTACTGTTCCAAGATCAGTTAGTAAAGGCTCACCTTCATCATCCCCTCCAGCACTTTGCTCTTTATGGGCGATGGAATTGATCCCTTCCACAACTTGATCCTTCTATTATAGAATTACACACATGAATAAACAATCACAAATAAAACCAGCCAAATATGAACGACCGTTCCTGTAGCAATACCAGTGTACTGAGATGAGACTGATTTCCAGGGAATGTATAGACTGATTAAATGTATATATTGATTTCAATGTCTGACATTTTGGATGGATGTATAAAAGCATAAATGTAAATGTATTGTGGGTTTTACCTGTGTAAGGCTGGAAGGATGTTGTACAAGATGACAAAAAGCACGGCCACAAACACAGCAGTCAAAATGAAGATTACGGAGCTGATGGGCGATGAAACTACACACACACAGAGTTTTTCTTATGCATCACATATCGAGTTCTGTCCTGTGGGTATCAACTACTTTTGTCCTAAGCTTAAATAATTTTACAAAGATATTCCCAGAACTTTTCTTACATCTTTTGTTATTTTAAAAGAAGCTCTTTATGAATGATTTACACATGCATAAAGTTGAGTACTTTAATGTAAATAAGGCATACAAACACAGGACACAGTAGGGCACTTTTTTGTTTTAATTTCTAGCATAAAGTCCTGAAATAATGTTTACACACTCTGTAAGTATTCTGTATTTCTGTCAGGACCACTATCGTCAAAGATGATTGACAATTAGCATACAGTTTGGATTGGCGGTATGGTTCTGTTCTGGGCAAGAACTCAGCATAGCATAGAAACAGCATAGCATGGATGAGAGCAGGGAGAGCAGTGATAACCCCCCAGGGTAAACAGAACAGAACCAACATAAATGTATTGCAGATATCGTTAAAGTTCAATAATGTTATGTACACATTTTAGAATTAGTCTGATTCAAAGGAGAATCAGAAGGCTGAATCCTGACTGACAGAGGAGGAGTTGGGGATGGAGGAGGGTAATTAGCTATTGAGCAATGCGAAAACTGCTGATAATACTGAGGGACCTTATATATATGAATGCTTAGATAGGTGTCGTATTCCCATAGGTTGATGGGTATCAGCTGAGAGTCAGCTGATGCGAGCTTGACTAACCTAACCTGCCAGAACTAACCCCACACGCTATGCTATATATTGAATGTAACAAAATTGTTTTAATGTTAACAAATTGAGTATTGTAAAGTATTCATTCAAATATGCAGAAAAGACTAATAGGGTGGTGACCCTGGCCACAGCATAATAGCGTCGGCCCGCGGTGGAGGGAGGGGCCATGGAGGAGGAATGTCCACCGACTCCAGTGGGCCGACCAACGGCAGCAGAGCAGGTGATGGAGGAGCCCGAGGCAGAGACAGAGAGCCAACGAGCCAGGGGATGCCGATGATCCGGGGGGCCAGGGTGGAGCCGAGGGCTCTGGCAACCAATGCGGAGATCCAGAGATCCGCGGCAGAGCCGGAGCGACTGAGGACAAAGGTGGAGCTGACGGGAGGAAGGAGACCAAGCGGAGCCTGGAGCAGAGGCGAGGGAGACTCCGACCAGCTGTGAGCGGTGGAGGAGGCTGGAGCGGGTGGGAGGGCTGGCATTTTTGAGGAGCGGGCACTGGAGAGAGCTCTTGGGCTGGAGCCCTTCCTGGGCGGAACTGGGGATCAGGAGCCCTCCCTGAGCTAAACTGGGGATCAGGAGCCCTTCCTGGGCTACACGAAACATCAGGAGCCCTTCCTGGGTTGGACTGGGGATCAGGAGCCTTTCCTGGGCTAAACGGAACATCAGGAGCCTTTCCTGGGCTAAACGAAACATCAGGAACCCTTCCTGGGCTGGACTGGGTATCAGGAGCCCTTCCTGGGCAATCACGCGGTCTCTCCTCCTCTTTTGGCCTGAATTCCCTCCATATTCTGCTCACCCTCAGCCATGATGCAGGCGGCGGAGTTCCTCTCCGCGCTCACACCGTCCACGGGTTGCTCCCTCGTGGTGGGCACTGTCACTGGCTCTCGCACCTGGTCTAACGCGTTGGGCTCAACATCCGAGGCGATCCTCTTCTCAGCCGTGTGGCTTTGCTCTGGCTCGTGGATCGCGGCGGGAAATGGCTCTCTGTCATCGGTGGGCTCAGGTTTATGCTCCCTACCGCGGGGAGATGGTGGGCTGGGCAATGGGTCCGGAGTGGCACTGGTGTTGTCAGGATGTCCACGGTCCACATGGGATTTGCAGCCCGCACCACTCGAGAAGGTGTCAAGCTCCTCGAGGACCATCCCGGACAACTCGCTCGGTGTGGTGCGTTAAGCCAAATCTTAGAAGACGAGGCATGTTGGCCCCGGTAGTGCGGAGTTGGCCAGGACGAGAGTCGTTTGTGTTGTCCTCAAGAGAGCGTTGCCCCCTGCTCCTGCAGGAGATTTGGACGCGCGTAATCCATAAAAAAATAAAAGCTGGGCAAAAACAAACGAGGGTTAAATACGGCCACTATACTTTACTTTTGGTCGGTTATTCTGTCACGGTCACGGTGTGTGGAAGCAGGCAGGATGACGAGGACGACAAGGATTCCAATAAGTACTTTAAGTTGCGCACACAAGGCAGATATTGTGGGTTAGCTGAGACACACACTTGGGGTAACATTCACAGTAACCGACCCACTAGAATACAAGAGGCAGGAACAGATATAGGGCAGATAACGAGGGGCAGACAGGTGAGCACAATGAGGTGATTAACTAATGACTGAACGGACTAAACCAACAAAAGGGGAAGAAACCACAACAAACAGTCCACAGGGGTGTTACACATGCAGGGTGAATTTGCATGTACACACCAATTTTTAAGAGTCTCCTCATTGTATCTCAATGTAATCCCAATGTAACAATTAACCCAATCTACCCAAATCCAACTTGTATATCAATATTAATCATTTTCTTATCTTAAAAAAAAACAACTGAATTAGTTGATGCTGTAGTGATTAATTTCTGCTTTAAATTACAATTGCAAAATGAACAATTCATTATTGAAAACACCATTTTAAAAGTGAGATTAATGTTCCAAAGCACATCTCAATTGTGAACTGGCAAATTACCCAAGTTTCTCTAAAATTAAATTAAATATATCAACATCAAACTAGGATACGATCAGAAATGCACAGCTGAAATCAAGGTGTTACCTGGCTTAGTTTTGAACACTGCTGGCTGTGACCATTCTGATGGCTGAACGTCATAAACACCATCAGGTACATGCAGTAATCTGATCTGGGCCTGGTATTCAGTTGAAGGATCTAGAATCGTAGAGGGAATCTCAAAATCGTTGGACCCCTTAGAAAGGGTAAAGCTCTCTGTGGCCTACAAAGAGAAAGTGAAATCATGCATGTGATCAGTCACAGCTACAATGAATCATTTAGTAAATGCAACACAGATGCTGAAAGATAACTAACGCACCTTGTTGGGTGAGATTTTTAGCTGGATGGAGTATTCAATATCTTCGGAAACAGCTGGTTCAGTCCAGTTCAGTATGAAAACACCATCTACTTCCTTCACATGGATCTGGCCAGGTTGTGAAAGGTGAACTTGAAGAGAAGACGAATGAACATCAGTGTTCCTCCTAAACTCAGATGGAAGCGCTGGCACGCAAGATTCCACTAAATAACATTTCAAAGAAACTCACTGTGTTTTGAAGTACTGAACGTCCTAGTGTAGTACACTGGTCTCAGCTCCACTGTTAACAGGTAAGGGTCAGGGGTATTTACAGAACACACAAACTCAGAAAGCTCAAAGTCGCTCGACTGAAGCTGAGGATCTTCGCAACAAGCTGAGGGTCTGAGAGAGAGAAAGAGTTCTCAGTGTACAGGATGTGACATTAGATCAGTTGATAGTCACATGAGTTTGTGATGGATGGAGAACTCACTCAGTGTTATCATTATTACTGCACCAGAGATGATAAGACATAAACTGATAATGTTCTGTCTTCATTTGCCAGGTACACATCACAGTTGTTTCTTCCATCATCACACACTGCAGGTTAAAGGCTCCATCTATGAGAGGTCATGAACTTTATTAAAACAGGTGTTTGCAGTATAAAGAGGAAATTATTTTATATTATAGACTATTAGCAAAATATAAACAAAAAATATTACCATTGTGAGTCTTCCAGGACACCAGGGGGCTCCAGTCACTCCAGAGTCCTAGAGGGCCTCGCGCCCTCACTCTGGCTTGATAATGGTAACCCAACAGTGACTCCTTTTCAATCATATACTCGGAAGCATTGATGTTATCCACAGTCTGTTCCAGTAAAAGAGAATGAGAAAACAGATTAATTCACAAACAAAAGAAGTGTGGCTGAAATTGCGTACTCTCTGTGGAGGTACTTCTTTCGACTAAGTAATTACTCAGAGACTGAATGTGTCTAGTATGAATGTAATCCGGGCTGTGTTCCACTTTGCTTTTAGACGCATACTCGCGAACTTCCCTATGCACTTCCTAACAGGGGAATCCCCACTGCCATTTTGAAGTGTGTTCCACTTGGTTAAGTGGACGGGGCAAGTTTATATGGATAGATCCTCAGGCCCTGAATTTCGACCGAGAGAGCGAGTCTACTTAATATGTACACTTCAGGCATCTCCATATGCCACAATATAGCATGGTTATGAAGTCGCCACAGATCTCATTGAATATACTCCCACCCAAAACAGCGATATATGAATTCTTTTTTTTATATTTAAAACAGCTCCAGCATACCTATACACATACCATCTGCATCAAAACAGAATTCGTAGCAATAATAAACCAACTCCATAGGTGGATTCCAAGTGATCAAGGGCTTAGGACGTTCCACTTCAGCCCCTTGCAAGGGTTCCACCAGTAGTGGGCACTTGTGCGACATAATCATTTTTATACATCCGAGTCAAAAATTGGAACGCAGCCTGGCCTGTCCCAACACCAGCACTTGCGGTCTTTGCACTTGACCACTTGACTACTTCACGACGTACTTCCTATATGGCCCAAGTGTCCAAGTAGGTGTGAAGACAGCAAGTCTGTGTAGAACTTTTGGTTATTCAGAGTGGGGAACCACTTACACGTGTTGGGTTTTAAAAGCAGGAATGTTTTTACAGAGCTTTATTTACGCAGTCTGTACATGTATTACTTTACACTTTAAGATAAGCTTCAACTTTCTGTTCAGCAGTCCCTACAAATCCCACGATTTAATTGGTGATAAAGCCAGTGCAAACTTTTTTTTTTCCATCCGGGTACTTTTTGCCTACTCTTTTACGAATACTGTGAATTTGGACATAATTCTTTTGTCACAAAAAGATTTTCGCCTACTAGGAAAGTATGCGATTTCGGATGCTGCTCATGTTTATGAGAGTCACTGAATCATTAATGTTACCGATTCATTCAAAACACTGATTCATTCAGGAGCAAAACCTGTTAAAGGTTTAGTTCACCCAAAAATTCTTTCATTAATAACTCACCCTCGTGTCGTTTCAAACCCGTAAGATCTCCGTTCATCTTCGGAACACAAATTAAGATATTTTTGATGGAATCTGAGAGCTATCTGACCCTGCATAGACACTACACGCAACTGAAATGTTCCCCAGTCCAGAAACGTAGCAAGGAGATCTATAAAATAATCCATGTGACATCAGTGGTCATCTCCAGCAATATACAAAAATAACGACTTTATTCAACAATTTGTCTCCTCCGCATCACCCTGGTGCCATTTTGGAGAATATCCAATCTGTTTGAATATCTGTTTGAATATCCGGATCTGTTTCCTACGTTGTTTGCGCTTTGATTTGAATGAAAACAGTGTATCCGCGTGACGCAGCTGACACAGAATAGCATACGCTGTTTACGTCCAGCGGATACTCTCCTCCAAATGGCACCAGGGAGACAAATTTTTGAATAAAGTCGTTTTTTTTTTTTCTTTTGCGCACAAAGTATTCTCGTAGCTTCGTATAATTGCGGTTGAACCACTGATGTTACATGGATTATTTTACCGATCTCCTTTCTACGTTTCTGGACTTTGGAACATTTCAGTTGCATTCCTGTCTATGCAGGGTCAGAGAGCTCTCAGATTCCATCAAAAATATCTTAAATTGTGTTCCGAAGATGAACGGAGATCTTACGGGTTTGAAACGACACTAGGGTGAGTTTAATGACAGAAGTTTCATTTTTTGGGTGACACCCTTTCACGTGCTTCAGATTATTGTAAATATGAGTTTCCCGATCGTGGAATTAGACAACGCCGCGTCGAGTCGTATTTTGCTACTTGCCAATTCGAAATACTTTTTGATACCAATGTTTCCGAGTTGGCGGGCCCGGGACCCCCCCAAAGAAAGACCTCCTCCTCCCCCAAACCCCCCCCAAAAAAATCCTAATCTTTAAATATGGTGAGGGGACACCAAGCTGCGGTCAATGCGTGCTCACAAACAACCCCTGTTGAAAAAGAAACAGCATATTGCTGCTTAGGTATGTTTGAAGCTGGGATGCGTGTTTGAACTAGTTTTAAGCTGGTCCCTTTTGCTGTTTTATGTTTCTGCCTAGCTGGTTTAAGCGGGTCCTTTGCTGGTTCATGCTGGTTCTAAACTGGTCCGACCAGCTTAAGACCAGCATATGACCATCTAAGGACCAACATAAACCAGCTCAAACCAGCATCCCATCTTCAAAATATACCTAACCAGCATATGCTTGTTTTTATTTTCACAGACTACAGCCCTTTGTCTTGTCGCTAAAGTATTTATTTATAGGCTAGCCCTATAAATGATCATTCGAACATATGTAATGTTTATAGCAATGAAATATAATCATGTAAGTTTTGACCGAAATTCCAGAATTTCATCAAAACTACTGTTTAGCGGTTGGAATATTTATGAGAGTCAACCAATCGGGTGCAGTACATTTTTATTCTTTCCGACATTAAACACTTGAATACTTACAAGCTCGAGATCACTCTTTCAACTACGTGCGGAAAATAGGAAATTTCAATAGCCGTGACGGCAGCATTATATCAGTCACACACTGCCGTGTACGTACAAACACACATTTTATCCCCCCCCCCCCCCCCCCCCCCAACTGCAAACAACAATGCCATGTTTCACACAAATACAATAAAATGCGCTCAGCATTCCCCATGTAAAATCTCCAAAAACAGTGAGAGTGGATCGGTCTCCCCATTTTCATAACGCTAAGATCACTCATTTCATGTGTAGGCTTTAGCGAAGGTGGGAATCGGTGAGTTGCGGTTTATGATGACGTGTTCTGGTAACATGCCCGATTGTGGTGTTTTGCATATTATAGTGAACGAGCTGCTTCCTGCCAGTTGTAGAGAGATATCCACACGATATCCTATCAATGAATTGAGTGTGTCCAGACTTTATGCTGTTTAGGATTGGAACGCTACTGGCATTTTATTAGTAAATTTTTTATTAATTACCCAAATATAAATATATACGTCGTAGGATCACAATCATCAAAATGTTCAGAGTCGTCAAGATTCTGGATTTTGCAATTTTAAAAATTGAAAAAAATAAACAGTATATTGTGAATATTATTACTAAAACTTATATGCACTTTTCCTTCTGAAATATTCTAATATGCTGATTTGGGGGAATATTTTTGTGGAAATCATGAACATTTTTTCAGGATTCTTTGTAGAATGGTGTGTGTGTGTGTGTACTGTGCAGTTTGACTTTTTATATATTATTATATATAACATAAATAGTATATATTTTTAGATATTAATCACACACTTGTGTGAAACTTTGCATTAAAATGTGTTAAATTATCTACACCTAAGGTTGCATGTACCTAAAGAATATATCAAATTACCAATATGCATGTGGGGTAGATAAAACACAATTATTTATTTTCTGACAGTGTACTGCGTGTGTGTGTGTGTGTGTACTCACAGTCCAGTTATGCATGTATATGCGATACTGAAGCTGGTACACAAGAGTTCCTGCGATTTTTGAGGATGCAGGATACGGGCTTCTCCAGGACAGCAGACGACCTCCGTTTTCAGCCAACGTCTCTGTCAAGTCAGTTGGGGCCCTAACTTTTCCTGAAATCACACACACGGAACGGTGAAAGGCTTTTCCACGCCAGAGATTCTTTAGGAGGTAAATGCACAAAACACACACTCACCTTTCTCAGCAACTCTGAGAGTTGTGGCTCTGGGTACACAGGGCACTTTGAAGTAGAGAATGTGATCTGTTCCTATGTTAAACCTTTCAGTGTTATAGCGACACATGTGAGAGATCTTCCCACTGGATAAAAGCACACCGGATCTATTCGAGACGCAAAGTGTTTCTTCTCTACAGACAGGGAGAGAGAGAGCGTGGAAAAGTTAATTTCCCCTATTGTAGTCTTTCTTTCATTGTTTGTTTGTGTTTTTCTTTATTTTTTTCCACTTACTCTAAAGTTGTGTCCCAGTAGTACAATTCATGCATGTTTTCTGTAGCTTGTGGATGAACATGTGGATCGACCTCCCATGTGCACTGTGCATAGCTCATGTAATCATTGTGGCACTGCAAGGAATCCATCACTGCAGATTCTGAAACAAGAGTTCAAAGGTCAGTATTAAGTGCAATGACATCGTTTCATGTCTGAGATGCATAGATTTAATAGACATTGCAACATAAGAGTCACTAAAGTGCCACTGCATCCCAGATCTATTTTCTTGCTTTCAGCCAAATAATACTTAATGCAGGCTTTATTAGTGGCACAGATTAGGGTTAATATAGTTAACTAAAACTGAAATTAAAATTAAAACCATTAAAAAAAATTGTTTCTTGAAATTAAATCAATTTTAACTGAAATAAATTAAGATATATATTTATTTAATTTCAGCTTGGCTGGTTGCCAATGCAACATTTTTCATTTTAATTTAGTTTAACTTGATGTACTAAAATAACTACAACCAAAAATAAAATAAAACAAATAAAAACGAATTTATGATGAAGCTATATAGACATAAAAACAAAAACAACTAAAAATGACAAAAACATGACAAAATTATTAAAACTTTAACTAAAATTAAAATATAAAAATAAAAACTGATTGAAAATATTAATACAAACTATAACAGTATCTCAATGATACTAAAATAACACTAATATATTATATAACAGGTAGAAACCTATAAATGACCATAAATGTTTATCAACTCAAGATTTTTATTTGCAATTTATATGCATATAAAATGTGTATTTTAGATGCTGTAACTGGCTTTTAAAAACGTTTTTCACACAATATTTTAGTATTTTAAATGGCTTTGCGATGTGACTAATTCATTTTCTTTATTTTTTGTCAGTATTAAAATAAATAAAATTTTTCAATTTCATGAAATTTTAATTTTTAAATTGAATATTAATATTAATAGTTATATTAACCAACGAATCATCATTCTAGTTTTTTTTGCTCTTGTTTTGTGTGTGACATCACAAGACATGTTAGCTTCCCAAAATTAAAAATTGCAATGCATGAATACTGGATATGGCATATCATATATACACAATATACGCCAGCACAGAAAACAAAGCCTGATGAATGATGATTTGCTCTCCATTTTGGGGGGAAAACTTTTTAGTCTTTTTTAATTTATTTTCTCACCAGACATTTGGCCACAAACAGGAACTTCGAGTGACTTACTAGACTTACAAAGCTCTGGGTGATGTAAGTTTTGGATTGCTAAACTTAAAGGGATTTTTTTTTATTATTATTTTTAGATTCTGCAAGGCTCTCAAGATTAGTTAGAAGTGAACTTCTAAAATCAGATCTTCAGAGCTGCTTTATACTGGCCAATCTAAGCCACATTTTGAATTACAAGTGTCTGCAAAGGAAAATCTCTATTGATGTTTAGCTCGGTCCAAGATAAGGATTTATTTTGGATGGGATAATAAAATGTATATGTATGAGTCCAGAACGGAGGCCACAAGAAGATTAGAGAAACCACTGATAAGGGTCTATCTGGTGGACACGGGCCTGAACTAAACAGATTTCATAAAAAAAGAATTGAATGCAATAATGTCTGAGAGTGTTATCTTTCTCTCTCTCACCTTTCCCAGGCTTGACTTCATGAAGAGGACACTGTTCATCACTGATGTCTCCCCTGACCAGCAGAGCGAATCCAACCATATGCAGAATCCATGCGGAGAACATTGTAGCTGAGATCCAAGATCAGAGGCCAGGCGCTTTTTGCAGCAGCTGATTCTGCCGGTTACTTTCAAGATATCAGAATATTTAGAAACCAGTGCTGATGGTCAGAACAATTGAGTCATCATTTACTCAACCTCATGTCATTTGGGCAACGTTTGAAGAATGTTAACCTTACTGACTTCAAAATAGCTTATTTTGTGGTCCACAGAAAAGAAAAAAGTTTTACAGTTTTGAAACAACACATGAGGGTGAATTGTCAGAATTTACATTTTTGGGTGAACCATCACTTTAAAGGGGTCATATGATGCTGCTAAAAAGAACATTATTTTGTGTATTTGGTGTAATGAAATGTGTTTATGCGGTTTAAAGTAAAAAAAAAAACATTATTTTCCACATACTGTACATTATTGTTTCTCCTCTATGCCCCGCCTTTTTGAAACGCGTCGATTTTTACAAAGTTCATCGGTCTGAAAAAGCGAGGTGTGCTCTGATTGGCCAGCTATCCAGTGCGTTGTGATTGGCCGAATACCTCAAGCGTGAGACGGAAATGTTACGCCCCTCACCATACTGTTGATGCCGTGTTCGGCCGGAGCGACGACACAAAAACATTAAAACCCATTACAAACGAGGCATTTGTTGCATCCAGTGGGGACATAATTACTGATTATAATGATTTATACTGTCTTTTTACGTGTTGCATTGCATCGTGCCGCGTAAACATAAAACCCTGTCTGCATTTGTGATCAGAGAAATGACAAACAACAAGTGCTACTCTACACTGCCCAAAACTCGTGATTGAAAAAAAAAAGAATCATCATGCAAATATAAAAAGACGTACTTACAGACTGTGAGTCAAACCGCCAGCATTGTAGTCTACTCTCCCAGGATCAGTAAACAGTCCTCCATAAAATGTGCCGGCGATCCACAACACTAAGTTGAAGTATTCCCTCAGCGACCAGCAAAGATCCGCTCTAAGCATGACGAATCTTATATCGTCCTCTTTTGGAAGACCAAACAAAGTAGTTTCGCTTTCACAACGAAAAACACAGCTGCCTAGCTTGAGCGAAAGCCCCGGCTTAGCGTGAGCTGAAGCCGGGCAAGAGTGAGCTGAGGCGGCGGGGTCGAGAACGGCGGTCCCGGCAAAGGAGCGGTGAAAACGGTTAAAGCCGATCCGGTGATCCACAGCACTAAGTTGTTGTATTTCCTCAGCAACCAGCACGGATCAGCTCCAGGCATGACGAAGCGGACATCGTCCTCTTTTGGAAGACCAAACAAAGTAGTTTCACTTTCACAACGAAACACAGCGCCTTCAGGACATGGCAGCGGCAACAATACTACAATGAGAATAAAAGTTACGCCTTCTTTCTTTGCGTGAACATTTGGGCGGCGTTATGCAAATCTTCCCACATAGTGAGGTAGATATGTGGGGGCGTGTTAGAACGAGCCATTTTAGGTAGGTGTGGCTGACTCTTAACTTTTATAAAGAATATCTCTTTGGATTTGAGACTTTAGTCTTTGCAAATTTACAGATCTTCTTTATGCACCAAGAGCTTGTAACACTCCAAAGAGAAAGGAAAAAATGAAATCGCATCATATGACCCCTTTAAGAACCAATGTGACAACAGACATCATGCTGTTATAAAAGCAAACGCAAACATATATAGGTCTAAAAAACACACCACAGACATGTTCCTGAGAATTCTCACTGGTTTTAAGCACAAAACGTCCTTTTTTCCCTCTCACGTGTGTGCGCTAACAAAAACAACACACATACACTTTTTTTCCCCTCATGAAAAAAACATTTGTAACTGAAAGCCTTTGCATGATGCAAACTTAGCAACCTTTAAAGGTGAAGTGTGTCTCATGTAATTTATGTGCCACCAAACAAAACTGTAAAAAGTATGTTTTCTAGCATGTTTCTTGAACGCTCCTCCCATCTGCCATTGGTCCGACAAACACATTGTTTCGCATCAAACACTTATCATTTGTTGTGTCTAGAGTTAGAAGTGTTTTAACACAGAAAATTACACACTTCACTTTAAAAGTAGTTATTTTGAAAGTGTCACAAAGCATCTAAAAATGAAAGAGACATCGCACAAAGCTGCATATATTATATTGCTTACTCTTTGTGACAAAAGCATAGTGACCTCCAGATCCATCTTTCAATGAAGAATTCAAAATCCACCTTTAATGAATGGAGCACTTCAAGGAACAGGTGCACATCTTAAAAAATACCGTAGATCTCCATGTAGCAGGTTTCGTACAGTAGCGGTAGCTATATAAAACCACTCCTCTGGGGTGAAGCTGACCATCTACCCGTAACCCACTAATGGAGCTATGCAGCATAAAAACAGACGTAGTACTGTATGTCGCACTACATTTTTCGCAACTGCCAGGAAACTGTAAAGAAAGGGATTTCCCTAAGCTTAAAAGACGGTGAGGGGCATTGGGGGAAAGAGATGTGGTCACACACAACACGTCCTGTTGGAAATTGACTTTAAAATGTGTTTAGTTTGTAAAAGTTAGTTCAGTTTCTTATGTTTTTATGTTGTTTTTTACGCTTTCATTTAGAGGTTGCGCGGTGTATGGTAGGTGTGCTATGTTTAGCTGCGGTGAAGTACACGCGTGAACGTAGGTGAGTGAACTCACTGAAGGGGCAGAAAAACAAAAACAATTTACACATTTTCTCTGTGATGAATCTTGGTGGTCTTGACTTGTGCATGCACTGCACTGCACTACAAAAAAAAAGTGTGAAACATTGCGACAAGATCAATTTACTTGAATGCAACTTGTTTTTGGGAAATGTATCTTTGTTTATTTTGTCTTTATTCTTGTTTTCAGCACAATACACTAAATATAGCTATATTTATGCTTAAAAGCAACATTTTTAACGTTTTTTTAAGTGTTTTATCATTTTAGGCAAAAATGTTTACATTAAGATTATAACAGTTTTTATCCTTTTTGGTTTCTTTTTAATGGTTAATAATCTGAGTATTGATCAACATAGCATAGCAGGGTTTTTATTTTCTTGGATTTCGAGATCCCAAACCAGACGTTTCCTATTATAAATTTAGCTATGATTGGTTCCATTTTCCAGTTTTCAAACCCAATTTTCTGCTTTCAACATAGATTATTGAGATGATCTTTGATCCATATAAGAATCAGGATAAAGGGTTGGAGGTCTACAGATACACTTATAGAAACAACCATTGAAATGTAATTTATTGTTGGGGAAATTGTGAGATTACCACTTCCATGACCACTTCATCAAAATTATCTTTTAAATTAATTAATATTTGTGTGTGTTATTAGTTATTAGGTATATATTATAATATATATTATATATAATCTATATATATATTAATCCAAAAGTTTGTCGATTAATAGGCTGATTCCTTTTTTTCTCTTTGAATTGTTGATATTTTTCACATTTCATCAACTCACTTAAATATAATATATATTAGTGTGTTATATTATATACTTCCTAATAATTTTGTTGATATCAGCAGCGCAAAACCGACTATAGTATTTCATACTCTTACTCATGTCATACCATATATATTTTTGATTTCAGTCAGTGACTATTTATAATTTCAATAACTCAAAACCTACACTGAAAAAAAAAACACATTGAAAAATCATTGTGTTATTGAGTTTCATACTCTAAACATATATGTGTTTAAAAAAGTTCTTACCTGTATTTCTGTCATCAAGAAAGGCTTGTAAACATTCCATTCATCAGTGCTTGGTTAAAGTGAGTTTAACCTGGTCTGTTGCCTTCAACTTCAAATCAGTATGTTTTCCTAGTGTGTGTGTTTGAGGCTGTGTTCTCATTACTGAAGTGCTTATGCACACATGAGATCATTTACTTGAAATACCCCAAAGCCAAAGTTCCTTTTTTTTCTTGGTTGGGTAAAAACACGAGTTGCTTGATCATCAGAAATAGTCTTTCCACTGGAACAGAGTTAACATGCTGCTGAATATGAACCAGAAACTGACTAATGAAGTCTTAATCAATACATTTTAATGACAGTATTCACCTTTACAGCATGAGTACCACCATATAACAGACAAGAAAAGTCACAGCTCTCAGAAGCATGAAAGAACACGTCTACACATGTATTCACACCGATAAACACATTTTCACACTTAAACACCCACATTCACTTGCTTGCATGCTAAGATACACCCATGAACTCACATATGCAGACTCAAATGCTGTACGAGCCTTTCAGTAAAAGGCAGGAGATCTTGGAAGTGTTTCTCTCTCTTTCTCTTCCTCTTTCTGTCAGTGCATCATGTATGTTTGTGCTTACATTAATTAAACTCTGCCCAGTCATTATCCAATCTAGTTCTCTTATATTTCCTTTATCCACACGTTTTTCCTTGGAGTGTGAACGACTTGGAGTATTCCTAAATGAAGACATGATAACCAAAAATGCTCAAAAACGCTTAATGTGAGCAATGCTAGTAATTCTGTTTGCATTAGAAAGTGACGCTTGATTGTATTTTTGGCCTGTTTAATTCACAGCATGCCATGGTATATACTGGGGTTGGACAAAATAATGCGAACATCCTTCATTATAAGGGTTAATAACATTTATATAGGCTACAATGAAAAAACAAAAGTTGCAATTATCCTTTTGTTCTTTATATTCTCTAGGTTGTATATCAGTGTGGTATAAATTGTGTAGTAGTGTTAAGGGCAATCAAGGGAACCTGTTTAGCAGGTGTGTCTGTAACCTTAACAGCCCAATTGTTTAGTGTTTTAAGAACAACAGCCTTTATGATTATGACTGCGTACACAAAAAATGGCAAAACTTCATCAGCGAAGATGAATAGTAGGCGAAAACTGAAAGCGAATGATTGGGATCATCAACCAATAAGAAGGATTGTGTCCAAATAACACATAGCTACTGCATCAAACTTCAGTGTTCACATTGAAGACCGTTTCCACAAAAACTGACCACAGAGACAAAACCAACATCGATGAAAGAGCTGTAACTGATACAACTTTAATAACAGATCCCATTGCTAAACTGCTAAAAAGATGGTGTTGTGATCATAAAACTTGGACAACTGCAGCACCAAGATGAACTTCAGCATTTGCCCTCTCCAGACAAATTAGCTTACTTGAAAATTATCAAAATTTTTGGTCCCACTTTATATTAAGTGGCCTTTAATAAAAAATATAAAAAAAAAAAAATAAAAAATATAAATAAAAAAAAAAAAAAAAATAAAAAAAACAAAAATAATACTAATACCTGTGTTACAAACTCTACATAGTAACTAGTTGTGAACGTAGTATGTAACCACAGTATAAGTACACATTGGTACATAGTATCTACAGCGGTAATATTTCTGTAACTACACACATGTAACAATCCTCAGAATGGTTTGTGTAAGTACAAATGTGTAACAGGACATGTACAACACGTTGGTTTTCACTGCACTAAGTACCATGTAACGGAGTGTATAAAACTACATTTTGTAACAGTAATATGTATAAGAGTAATTGGAACCATTTGATCCAGGGGGTGGAGATGGGTAGGTTTAGGGATATGTAAAGTGGGAGGAGTTGGTGCACCATTGTAATACCAGTGTACTTACATGGTAACTCCTCAGGAACTGTCCACTTAAAATAAAGTGTAACATTCTGAACACCAACCACAATTTATATGTAAAGCCTAATTTACTGGCTGCTGCTATGTAACATCAGAGTAATTACAAGGTAAATCTAATATAAAGTGTAACACTTTCTTTACCAAAAAGTGCTGTTAGTTCGGTTACACATTTGTACTTTCATTACCAAAAAGTGTTGTTAGTCCAGTTACACATTTGTAATTTCATTACCAAAATTACTGGATTACCATCCAGTGGGTTGTTACATATGTGTAGCTACACAAACATTAGAGCTGTCGATACTATGTACCAATGTGTACTTACACTGTGCTATGTACACATCTAGTTACTATGTAAATACACAGGTATTAGGGACACAATATAAATTGGGACCAAGGTTTTTGGCCTAAATAACATCTCTGGAAAGGGACTACCAATGAAAACTAGCCGTTGAGCTAATTTGGGTACATTTACATTTATGAATGTTGATTAATGTGCTGTCTCCCCCCCGTTTTTTTAAACTAAATAAATAAAAAAACAAAATAAAAAAAAACACTGTGAGCAATTTCCCTTCTTCAACATCTCTAAAGCAACTGGCGGATGTTCTGATAGACGACTGGAGAATATTTAAAGGAGACTATTTTAAGAAGGTTGGAAGCTGAATTAAAGGCAAAGTGTGGTAAATCAGCTTAATAATAAAGTATTCTTCGTATTATTTTTCTAAACCCTGGTGAGGTGAGGAATTAGAAATTAGAGTGAGAAGAAAAGGATTGGGAAATTGTTGCATGCCAGCTTTGACTTCTCATTACCCGCATATGTGCCAAAGCTCAATGCATTACTTAATGCGTGTACTAAGCACAAGACTATGGCCACAGAGTGCATGATTTCAACTGATTCAAAGCTGTCGTCAGTATAAAACATAGCTCCATCAAGGAATTATGAATGAAATTTCAGCTGTAAAAATTCACTTTAAAATGCTGAAGCCTTTTGTATGCTTTGGTTTGTATGCTCTCTTATTTTCTGATGGCTGAATGCTTGCTGTTGGCCATGATCTGTGTATTAAAAGTTCACTCACATTAAAGTGACGTGAAACTGCAATGCTGACCACAAGGGACTGGCCATGAATGAGATACTGATATCTTTGCCACAAAAATAGTTCATATTGAGCTCAGGCTGGATGACAAATGGCAGCCTTCGTGAAATTTGCATCTACTGTACATGAACGCCGTACCAATCTTTAATCAGCATGTTTCAACAGAACCTTTCCAATGCCTTATTGTGAGAATTGCCCTGTTTTTTTGGAACACATATGTTGAGTGTTCCCCAGTTGCATTTATCAGATTTTTCATCATTAAAGTACATTGTTGGCCTTTAAGCCTTCTATGGAAATCACAAGGCAGGAAGCATTGTTGTTGTGAAAGATAGATATTGATGAAGCTCATCGTGCAATGCATTTGATCCGTTTCGCCATGCCATCACCATTTCTGGAACAACGATTTCAGATTACGTGACAAACGACAGCCAGTCTTTACTTGTACTTGTCGTGAGCATGACTGTCTGTCAGACCACATGTTAAAAAGAAAAAAAATGAAAGAAGAAACTAAGAGAGATAGAGATCGTGTGAAGATACGACATACTGTACATTGTGGGGGGAAATGTGAACTCTTTCTTTACAGATAAGCAGAATGAGCCTCTATAGAGCACAACGTTGTCATGAGTGAAAACACATCTTATAATATTTGAATCATAAAAAATGTTTTTGTTTTGTTGGCTTCTGTTTCATTAGCAGAAGAGACCTCGATCAGCATAACTTGTATAGCAGTATGTGCTTCACTGATGATGAGGGTGTGGATACAGCATGTACACAATGCAGTAACTGTGACTACACTTCTGTACTCGCCGTTCAGGAAGAAGTTTGTCTCACTTTGAAGAACACTTTGAAAAAAAACTCTAATGACACTTGCCTTGATTCTGTGCAGGACTCTGTTATCGATTGTACAGAAAAGAGGTGAAAATAGGGGAAAATGTGTGTAGACTTGATCGGAATTTCTGTCTCTCTGGAAAATAATGAGTGCAGACAGGAAGAGAACAAAGCAAAATATACAGTTTTGCTTGTGGATTCACAGTTTACTTGGTTTCAAGTGCACAAACCGCTCGTAATATGAGCTCAGTACCTTTTAAACATCAGTTTGTGTCCATGCAGACTGGCCACCTGACCCTCCAGAATTTGCATAAAACCAACTAAGACACAGCTAATTGTAGCCAACCATTAATATTTTTTGCATGCAGTATGCATCGGATGAACTGTGGATGCTCTGTGGCCATCATTTGATGCTAAAACTAGCGTGCATTGTAGCTAAATTCATTACTGAATGTCACAAACTATGTACCCAAAATTATTGGATCATTATTAGCAAACATGGATGCATACTTCAAAAATCTATAAAAAAACAGGACGCTATCTGGGCAATTTTGGCATACTATTTTCAATCAGCTATACCTGTATGTTGTACAAATAGTATTCATTTTGTGTATGATCATTATCTATTTTCTGACCACTTTTTAGTTTTGTGACTTACTGCAGTGTATATGCCATCTGGGTTTTTTATTCAGTCCTTTCCCATTCTGTGATGGATTGTATTCATTTGCAGAGCAGTTTTACCTTCTCAGAATCGTGCGTGCATGTGTGTGTGTATGAAAGTTTGCATATTCAAGCATTACTGATATCTGGATTCCCCTATTTCTAATTTAATGTTCGTTCGACTCAGTTGAATTTCACACCTTTACGCTTCGGTTGCTTTTGTGTATGTTTTGTTTTTGGAGAGATAAATTAATCAAAACCCCTTTATCCGTATTCCTCTTTGAGTAGGATGCAAGCATTTGAATGTATTCTTTGTATATTGAGTTCAATAACTTTGCTGTTTAATAAGAAAGTCATTGTCTTTCATTCACAAGGCCTTTTATAACACTTGTTAGTCATTTAGCTGCTGACACTACACGTCAGCGGAGAACTTTTGAATCTCTGACTGAATTCAGAAGAAAATGTGTCACATGCCCTTGAGTATAAATGTCTCTTATTGGCCTCTCATTCCCTTATTTTCCCCCAAGATCACTCTGTTAAACTCTGTGCCCTGTGATTACATTTTTTCCGCAGAGCCTTGAGTGATTCTCTCAAGACAGTTCTCTAGAAGCTTCGTGTTCTCAAGACTTCTTAACACGGTTTCCTGGTGACAAGTGTTGCATCTTTTTTCAGCGTGAACTCGAAAAGCCACAATAAAGTTAGAGCTTCCTTATTTTAATGTTTTTCAGGACCTTTTTCCCCCCTCACTGTTAAACCTTCATATAGTTTATTTTAAGTTGTGCTACTCTAAAACCAGACGGTGACTCATTATGAACAGGTAGGATGGTTGTGTTGCTAAAAATTACTTTCACTTCATGTTAGGTGTTTTACAGGAATTGTTTTTGGAGTAATTTTGTGTTTATTCTAGACTGAACCCTAAAACAACACACTAAAGCATTCTACGCTACATAAATAGAGGGATTAAAGTCTTATACCTAAACCAACTGACTTGATTTATGTGGTGTAATGTGATTTAGTGTGTTGTTTTTGGAACTATAATACCTTGAGGTGTATAATAATATGAGAAAGCTCTTCATTAACAATCTGATGCCATGCAAGAATGTATCAAACTGTGATAGTATCAAACAAGGAGAACACTTAAAACAATTGGGCACTGTAAAATGTCCACAGCTAGTGGATATTATGGATATGTTTCATTTGAATACTAGCATATAGCTTTCTCAGGTATTGTTGATGTCCTTGCGCTAACAAGACAAACCCAGACCCTTTCATTAAAAGTGACTTGAAGCTGATCGAGAGTGATTAGTAAATGAAAGTTTGCCCCTATAGTGCCACCTGCAGTTTTTTCCTTGACATATCTGTTAATATTTTATTCTCAGATTATTAAATGAAGGTGTTCTGTGTGGAAAAAAATGTGTTTCTTATTCTTGAACAGAATGCCTCATAATAATGCAAGTGAACACATACAGTTGTTTCCCGGCAGTGTCTTGGTAATAAGAAGTTCCTTAGAAGTTGCAATTTCTATATGATGTAATACTTTCAGAAGTGAGTCGACTTCCTGTCAGCACAGCTGAGGCAGATTATCTGGCTGTAAGTTCTTTATTATAGTATTAGCACATTCTCCTGATTAGGAGAAAGGTTTTGTCATTCGGGACTTTTTTCTTAACCAAAAAGTGCATTTGTTTTGTGCTTTAAAGGGGACATAACACACACACAGTTTCTGCCAATCTCATGTTAATCTTGAGTACCTATAGAGTAGTATTGCATCTTTCATATCTCCGAAGAGCAGTGGCGGAGCTAGAGTTTTGTACATGGGGTGCCATGCTACATTCAGTGGTCCATAGACGCATTACAAAATCAGTCAAATCAACTCCAACCTGGCATAAAAAACGCCTGAATAAATTCTGCGATTGTTGATTACACTCTTAAAAATGAAAGGTTCTGAAATGTTTTTTGGCAGGGTATATGGTTCCATGAAGAACCTTAATATCCAAAGAAGCTTTCCATTGCACAAAAGGTTCTTTAGACTATGAGATGGTTCTTCACACTCAACATGTTGTAAATATTTTTTTCAGAAAAGCGAGTTCAAGTGAGCTAAATTGTCTAAATTGAGCTAAATTGTCTGGTCCAGAACTCATTCCAGACTCAAATTAATATAAATAGTGCAATATAAAGTATTAATAGTGTTGTGGTGTTTATTAATTAAAAAACAAACAAAAAAAAAAAACAGTAGATCAGTCCTTTTATATATTATATTTATTTTAATGCTATTTTAATTTTGCGTGACTCAAAACTCTGTGAAAATCCTTGAAAATATATTTTTCACAAATATCACTTATGTCACTTACTAGTACAGTCATGTAGGCTAATGTACAGAAGATGTCACTTATTGAATTATTAGTTATTTAACGAAAGAAAATTTCAGTATAAAAAAACTGCAATCATGTTTTAAAATGAAATAATAAATAAAAAGTTCATAAAAACAATGCAAAATCTTAAAATATAAAAGTGCCACTTTGTCCCACTGTCACATAGGAGAGCACCTGTATGAATGGGTAGTAGAACTACAAAATGAGTATCACATTCGCGATTTAATAATAAATGAATGAGATTTAAAATTGTTTATGTAGAATTCTAATTCTAGATGTTTATGTAAATGTTGCGTGACTTTGACTTGTTTTAATGGGTGTATGCTGAACATTGGAGTCGTATCCAGACACTGGAGCGGAGGGAGTTACCATAGAAACCGGGCGGCAACAGCAACTTACAAGCAGCAAAACTCTGGGTGCGTCTCAATCAGCTCCCTAGTTCAGTAGTCAGGGCACTAATCAGGGAGTCAGCCATTTTAAGGGCTGTCTCAATCATGAAATCCTTCCAGTGCACTGGAACCTTCGCTAGAAAAATCCCACAATTCACCGCAAAAGGGAGCATATCACTATGCTCTCTTACCGGAGTTTTTTTTGTATATTTCAACATAAACACACATTGCTAGACAGGCAATCTAGTTAACATTTATAATAATATTAATAATTCATTACATTTATATAGCGATTTCTAGGCACTCAAAGCGCTTTACATTGTCAGGGGGAATCTCCTCATCCACCACCAGTGTGCAGCAGCCACCTGGATGATGCGACGGCAGCCATATTGCGCCAGATCGCCCACCACACACCAGCTTATTGGTTGAGAGGAGACAGAGTGATGAAGCCAAACAGTAGATATGGGGATTGTTAGGAGGCTATGATGATCAGAGGCCAATGGGCAAATTTGGCCAGGATGCCGAGGTCACACCTCTACTCTTTTCAAAAGACATCCTGGGATTTTTAATGACCACAAAGAGTCAGGACCTCGGTTTAACGTCTCCTCCGAAGGACGTGCTTGTTTACGTATAGTGTCCCCTGTCACTACACTGGTGCATTCGGCCCACACAGACCACATGGTTCACACCCCCATGCTGCCTCACTACAACCCTCTTCCAACGCAACCTATTTTTTTCCCAGGTCTCCCATCCAGGTACTGACCAGGCTCAGCCCTGCTTAGCTTCAGTTGGCAACCAGTCCTGGACTACAGGGTGATATGGCTGCCGGTAATTTATAACTAACATTAGGCTGAAATGTTGTAGGGAGAACCTTAAAGACAATGTTTTAAAGTGAATAAAAAATCATATCAAAAAGAGATTGGTCCTGCCTGTTGTTGATTAATTACAGACGTTGTACGTAATCATGTCACTGGAAATCCAGTAATCACTGTCCCAACGTGTAATGAGTCAGGGAACTTTCCAGTGACCGAATTTGTGTACACTATATACTGATTCACGAGCTAGGGAGCTGATTGAGATGCTCCCTCTGTCTCTTGCTGTTGTTTTCACTGCTTTCAGGTGAGTTTAGTCCCTAGAATCACACAAAAAATGCACACAACTGTTGTTGACACTTCTCTTACTTGTAATTGCTTCTGTTGAATATTTATTTCATAGAAATGGTTTAGAGTCTTTGAAAAAGTCAGTGAGCATCTCAACCATTTTCAAAAGAGGTAGGCTAACTCTATATATTGAGTTCATGTTTATGAAAGTTTGGACTTTTAAGCATCTTTATGAGAGGTTTTGACAGCTTTGTAAAGGGTTTGCTGGCAGTTTGGCAATGGTTTATTGGAAGTTGGCTAATTTATTTAGCCTAAAATATGAGCTATAGAAATGTAGGAAACACAGGCGAGCTGAGAAAGACATGAGTGACAACCTAAAACATGAATTCTGTTATCTTAAGAAATAATTTTTTGTATATGCGCTCTCTCACCCTCTCCTCGTCTCTCTCTCATTCCTCCTCAATCTCACATCTCATCGCGTCTCCTCAACTCTCTCTAATAATATATATCCCTGGTGGTCCCAAGTTTTTTGCCCCCTTCCTGTTTTTTTTAATTGTTTGCATATGTCACACTAAAAAGATTAATATCATTAAACAAATTTTAATATTACAAAAAAGATAATGCAAGTAAATAAAAAATGCAGTGTTTAAATGATGATTTCTTTTATTAAGGGAAAAAAGCTGTCCAAACCTGCCTGGCCCTACGTGAAAAAGTAATTGCCCCCTAAATCTAATAACTGGTTGTGCCACACTTCGCAGCAACAACTGCAATCAAGTGTTTTTGCGATAACTGGCAATGAGTCTTTCATATCTCTGTGGAGGAATTTTGGCCCACTCTTCTTTGCGGAATTGTTTTAATTCAGCCACATTTGAGGGTTTTCGCGCATGAACTGGGACGTTTAAGCATCTCATCGGATTTAAGTCCGGACTTTGACTTGGCCACTCCAAAACCTTCATTTGTTTTTTCTTGAGCCATTCAGAGGTGGCCTTGCTGGTGTTTTGGATCATTGTCCTGCTGCAAAACCCAAGTTCGCTTCAGCTTGAGGTAACGAACATGTGGCCGGACATTCTCCTTCAGGATTTACTGATAGACTGCAGAATTCATGGTTCCATCAATTATGGCAAGTCTTCCAGGTCATGAAGCTGCAAAGCAGCCCCAGACCATCAAACTACCACCACCGAATATTTGACTGTTGTATGATGTTCTCTTTTTATGAATGCTGTGTTAGTTTTACGTTAGATGTAACGGGACACACACCTTCCTAAATGTTAAACTTTTGTCTCATCAGTCCACAGACTATTTGCCCAAAAGTCTTGGGGATAAACAAGATATTTTTTTGGCAAATGAGAGACTAGCCTTTGTGTTCTTTTTGGTCAGCACTGGCTTTTGCCTTGGAACTCTCCCATGGATGCCGTTTTTTTCCCAGTCTCTTTCTTATTGTTGAATCATGAACACTGAACTTAACTGTGGCAAGTGAGGCCTGCATTTCTTTAGATGTTGTTCTGGGTTCTTTTTTGACCTCTTGGATGAGTCGTTGTTGTGTTCTTGGAGTAATTTTGGTTGGCCGGCATTTCCTGGGAAGGTTCACCATTGTTCCAGCTTTTCTCCTTTTGTGGATAATGGCTCTGACTGTGGTTTGCTGGAGTTCCAAAGCTTTAGAAATGGCTTTATAATCTTTTCCAGACTGATACATGTCAACTGTTTTTTTTCTCATCTGTTCTTGAATTTCTTTAGATCACGGCATGATGTGTTGCTCTTTAAGCATGCTTCCCTTTGTCACACAGGTTCTATTTAAGTGATTTCTTGATTCAACAGGTCTGGCATTAATCAGGCCTGGATGTGGCTAATGAAATTTAACTCAGCTTTCTAAAATAATGTTAATTGCAGTTCTTTCATTATTTAACAGGAGGGGGCAATTCATTTTTTCACTTAAGGCCACGTAGGTTTGGACAGCTTTTTCCCTTAATAAATGAAATCATCATTTAAAACCTGCATTTTGTATTTACTTGCATTATCTTTGTGTAATATTAAAATAAGTTTAATGATCTGAATCTTTTAAGTGTGACAAATATGCAAAAAATAAAAAAACAGGAAGGGGGCAAAAACCTTTTCACACCACTTTATTTATATATATACACACATACATAAATGCCATGTTTATTTACAGAACATGCTAGAGTGGAAGTGACATGCATAAAAGAAAATGTTTATGTATCGCACCAACCAACTAAGCCATGTTCGTTTTGCATTTCCCTTCTGCTCTAGCTTGTTTCCTAAAATAAACCTGGCCTCGCATACTACATGTTGGTTGGTTCAGTGACAAATTGCATGTTATGTTTCTAGATTTTTCTATGCTGATGGCCGTGCAGCAGAGTTGGAGTGAACCTCCTGTCGGACAACATCTCTAAGGCGCTATGAACCATATTATGAAGGTATTTTTGGTGCAAAACAACTGAGTGACCGTGACAGTGGAATTTGTAGTTGTAGAGAATAGCCACACATGTGTATCAGTTAATCTGAAGTCACAGACAAAAGTTGCAAACTTGTAGATTTTTTTTTCTCTTCCACAAACACAACACAACAGTTACAACTTCTTGAATCCTTCACTGCAGGTGCACAAATCCTAGTCTACGAATCACAAATCAAGAAACTCGTACGTACGCTCACAAGTTTTGCTACTATTGCTGCTGTGAATATGGTGCAAAACACATTCACACACTTGCATCAAAAATGTGAAGTCACAGACAAATTTTGTACATCCGCAAATCAGTTTGTGAATTCTTGCAATGAGATTTGCACGCTTGTAGAATGTTTTCTTACATATATATTTTTTTCTTGGATGCTTTTTCTAGCACAAACCCAAGTGCACAACTACAACGGCGTGAAATCTGCTGCTAACGAGTCTCAAACACTGTTTTTCCGCTTGCAAATGACAAGTTTCACGCTCTCTCTCCCTTATGCACCGCCTATCTGTGTGATAAATGTTGCAAAAGTGATTTGTGCATCTGTAGATGCAACGGCGCGCACTGTTCAGAGAGCAGATAATTTCAGCCAATCAGAAGAGCTCATTTGGGCGCCTGAAACACGCCCCCTAGTTTTAGCCACAACCCCGAAAAAATCGCGAGCTGCGAGCATCTTGACAGCGACAAGTATCAAAAAAAGGTACGTGGCTATTTTTTTATTTCTGAAATCATGTTGTTTATGCTTACATTACTACGTTGTTACACAGTGTTTTCTTGTGAGGTTAGCAATCTTATTTCCAAGGTAGCTAACGTAGCCTACCTGCACTGTTCAGTGGTGCTATTCATCAGTCTCGTATTAAATTTACACTGTCTAATATACGTTTAATTCCTTGTATCTCCATTTACGAATAGTAAACTCAAACATCCCTTCCTCTCAAATTTTGAGTTGTTACGCTTTTTTTAATGTTTTTGAAAGAAATCTCTCCTGCTCACTGCTACTGAATTTATTTGATTAAAAATACAATAAAAACACTAATATTACTAATATTACAAATCCCTGTTTTCTATGTGCAATCTTTTAAAATATTATTTATTTCTGTGATGCAAAACTGCATTTTCAGCATCATTACTTCCCGTCTTATGTCCACATTATCCTTCCGAAATCCTGAGATCCTGATTCTGCGCAAAGAAACAATTTCTGATTAGTATCTGTGAAAACAGTTTCCTCTTCAGGAACTCGAGCTGCTTCGGAAAATGCTAGGGGAACGCCTTCTGTGACCACGCTCTGAATCAAATGTGTAATCAGTCGAACGATGGGCGAGATGTCCGTGGCGGGTGACGTCATGACCAGGAAGCTATAAAAGCATGTGCGGCGGAGCCAGCGTCAGCTTTCTGTCACTCAGCGAAGCGCTCTATGTGTGTCAGTCATATTTATTGTTGTCAGTCAATTGTGAAAGTCTATAAGCTCCAGCTATGTCTAAGCTCATGCAAAGACAGCATTTCAAGGGCGAGAGCAAACCACGTTGTAGGTTGTGTATTCCTCCCTGCAAAAAGCCACGTTATATCACGAGTGGGGACACACACAGCCTGTGCGTGGTTTGCTTGGGAGCGAAGCACAGTTGTTACTGCCTTGCTTCGCTCTCAGGAGGCTCTCTTTGAGGAGGGAGCCTTCACTAGCGTTCCTCACGGTGCCAGCCCCGCTATCGCCGAGGCGGAGAGGCGGCTGTGCTCGTGGGTTTCTCGTATGGATCTGCTTCCTAATCACCAGATCCGGCGTCCACTCTCGGGGTTTCGGAAGCCCGCGCTGTGGTCCTTCCCACCGGGGAGAGGGCGTGACGCTCCGCCTGTCTTTCTCCAAGGAGGTTGACGGAGGGCGTCAAAGAGCTCGCCAGTTGCACAAACATCAGTTACACAAGCATATTATGCCTGATATTATAATGAGCAGCATTAATAGGGAGCGGAGCTTGCGCAGTCGGCTCTCGTGGGGCGGATTGTGCTTTTTCCGCTGTTAAGCGCTCCGCTATCGCCGGGCACGCTACGAGGAGTGTGTCCGTGCCTGTGATCATTGCGCTCATGATCCACAAACGGGTTGAGACGGCTCTTCCTATCTCCCACCCGTGTTCGCTAGATCTAGAGCCTCATTCGCGGGCTTGAAGCTCGCGCTGCCGGTTCTTCCCCCTCTGATGAGTGCTGCGGTCCCTCTTCTCTGAGGAGATTGCTGTTTTGTTCTTGTGATTGATGGGCTCGCGCGCAAGCGCTCTGTTTACATCATTTCGGTTTTTGATGTGATTCTTACTACACTAGACCATATTTGCTCGTCTGGTTGTTTGATTGCATTTAATTCTGAGAAATAAAATTAAGTATTTGTCTGACTATGAGAAGTTAGATATACAGGGGCTCTTGGGATATAAATTTCTCGAGTGAGAGCGCGCGTTAACCTCTCTTCCTCTGAGGAGGTTGAGGCCGTTAGCAGGGGCTGCTGGGCGGAGCAGTCCCAACCCACCATGTTCCAGCCCCTCATTCTGGGGGCCTCACTTCTCATACTCCGCAGAGTCTAGAGTCACAGTGGCGCTCCCAGTCTGAAGGCTTATAGCGGAAGGCGGTTCTGGTGACCGTCATTCTCGCTGGATAGTCTTTGTCGTAAATGTCCTGACGCCTAAGGCCTAGGACTTTTGAGGGCCAGCTCCCTCTGGGGAAGAGAGGTTCACACCGCATTACCCGGTGCCCGTCTCTCCTCAGTGCCCTCAGGAGGTTGGTCTGCCAACCCTGCCGTGTTCCAGGGCGCAGCGGTCTCTGGCGAGTGCTTCTCTCAGTTACCGCCCGGAAGAGGTACCTCTACGGAGGTATCATGAGCAGCTAGTTTGGCCATCCCCTGCCAGTGTGCCGCTTCAGGGCACCGAGCTAGCCGCTCTGGTTACACCAGAGATCAGTCTCGAGAGACTGCTTCCCTTAGTAGATTATTTAGCAGCGTGGAAGCTACTGCCAAATGTATTTCAATGGGTCCTGCGTACTGTAGAAAAAGGCTACAGAATCCAGTTCGATTCTCGTCCGCCTCAATTCAACGGGGCCCCCACGCTAGTGGGTCCAGAGCAGGCTCGGGTATTAGAACAAGAAGCAGTTACTCTCTTAAGGAAGGAGGCCATCGATGTGGTCCCTCGCACAGACCGACCTGGGTTCTACAACCGGTACTTCATTGTTCCGAAGAAGGATGGGGGGTTGCGTCCAATTTTAGATCTATGTCAGTTGAACTGCTCAGTCATGTGACTGAAGTTCAGCACACTCGCACTCAAACAGGTAGTGTCTCAGACCAAGTCCGAGGACTGATGTGTCACGATCAATCTAAAAGATGCACATATCTCCATCCTTCCTCATCATATGAAGTTTCCTGAGGTTTGCTTTTGGGGGCAAAAGCCTACCAATACTGGTTCTTCCTTAGTCCTTGCACTCTCACCCCACACTTTCATGACTCAACCACATCAACGATTGGTTGATATTAGCTCAATCAGAGTGGATGTCGGTTCGACTTAATGTCGTTCTCGCTCACACGAATTATGCTAAGTGGTGGATCAGGATGCTATTCCATAGCCTCGAGTCCTCTGATCTCCCCTCTCCTTTGGGGGTCAAGATTCACTCCTCCAGAAGTTGGCCTTCGGGATGGTGGGTCCCGCCTACTTTGGCCACGCCGGGCTCTTCTGTTCTCTCACCCTAGCTGTGCAGTCTTCCACACTAGGCAGAGATTTGGAAGTCTGGCGGCGTGGGCATTCTCGTTCCCCTAGGGTTTTCCGACGCAGCTCGAGTTCCTGAAGAGGAACTTCTCAGGTTACGCATGTAACCCTGTTTCCCCGAGGGAACGAGATGCTGCGTCTCGGTGCCATACTTCCGGCATCCCTGCCAGCGCTTGCCTCATTCCTAAAGCTGACGCTGGCTCCGCTGCACATGCTTTTATAGCTTCCTGGTCATGACGTCACCTGCCCGTGACATCCCGCTCAGCTATTGAACTGATTTCACATGTTATTCAGAGCGTGGTCACAGAAGGCGTTCCCCTAGCATTTTCCGACGCAGCGTCTCGTTCCCTCGAGGAACCAAGGTTACATACGTACCGGAGATGTTTTTGCTGCTTAACATTTTTATGGAAACAATGATCCAATTCAAACATTTGTGGTAAGATTAAAAAAGAGAGAAATTAATAATTGCATTAATCAAGGGTGCATTCAATTTAGCAAAAGTAAGACATTTATAATATTGTAAAAGATTTCTATTCACTACATTTTTAAATAAATTGAATAAATGCTGTTCATTGAACTTTCTATTCAGCATCTATCAACATTTCCACAAAAATGTTAAGCAGCAAAAAACTGTTTTCAAATGTTTTAATAATTAGAAATGTTTCTTAAGCAGCAAATCAGCATATCAGAAGGATTTCGGAAAGATCATTCTGAAAGATTTTTTTCTTTCTGAAAACATTTGACAGGTACTGTATAACATTGTTACCTATAGTTTATATTGCTTAAATATAATTAATTAGATGGATTAGTGGCACAAGATGCTGGGATAGCCCCCACGACCCTACAGAGGATAAGTGGTTTGGAGAGTGGATAGATGGATGGATGAACTTCCAAAATAGCACTTTGACTTGCTTTGATTTTGTTTCTCGCTGTTCAGCTTAGAAAATAATACCTTTCCATTATCTTTGTTTGTCATTTTGCATCATTATACCTGTGCTAAAAGTATAAAAATTGAGAAACTAATGAAAGTTTTTTTGTTACAAGATGCTATGTGGCCAGCCTCAACCATTCATCAGAAGGACTGTGAAAGCAGGAACTCTTTGAACCACCAGTGGCAGTTTCCACAGGATAAAATAGGGCATAGTAGTGGATGATGGGGGTACTGACATTAACCTGCTGTTTTCACTGTATTACACACTAGGGATGGGTATTTTTGTCAAATTTTCATTTCAAGTACTGATAGGTCTTTATTTTGACGGTCAGGATGACATGCTGTCTTAACACTAATCAGTCAGAGCTCATGTACCCCCCAAAATGCTGCAATAACCAATCAGAAAAAGATAAATATATATTTAAATGTTTAAAATCACAATGATTATCGAGTACCCGGACTTGACAGCGACGATCGTTCATGAAAACGATGATTGGAGTGACTTTAAAAAATGATCGATCGTCACTGTCAAGTCTGTGTACTCTAGTACCCGTGCACATCCTTATTAAACACATACACACAGTATCGAGGTATCTTGTACACTGCATTGATGTATGTAAATGCAATAAACATTTTAATCATACATCTTGTCAAGTCTTGTTACTTCTGAATTGTATTTTTATTTTCAAAATAATTTCATATGAAAGAAAATGTATAGTACGATAAATGTGATGATATTGATCTGGAAGAAATGGGGTCTGTTCGCCACGGGACCCAGTGCGGCCGCACCAGTTGCACCCCCCAAGGACGGCCCCGAGATCTCCCCTTTAATGTAGTCATGTGCAGCCCTTACAAGAAATTCCAGTGCCATATTTTTGAGCAATTAATGCTGAAAGGAGGTCTAACATGGTACAATGTTGTGTTGCCATGTGTCCTTTCTTGTTCTTCAGAAGCTTAAGCCACAGTCTGTGATGTTGCACTGAGAGCGTTAGTGTGTGTGATCCAGAGGGAATTATGCAGCCTTTGTCCTTCATGCTAGAGCTGCACAATTGTCACTTCAGCAAGCTGGAATGGACTACAATTCCCATGGGATATCCAAAGGATACTGCATCCTCTCTGTGCTTTGATATTCATTCCAGTGAGCTTGTTGAAGACCTTGACATTTTAATGCAGTGATTTTATAATGCACAGAAACATGATCACTAGTCCTGAATCTGTTTTGTATAAAATCAGATTTAAAACAAACAAACAATTAAAGAACATTTGTGTGTTTTTGCTAGTGCAAAACTCACCGCCACGATGCTGTGTGGTTGCTGAGGTATTATGGGTTTGGTTTGCTGTCTATCTGGGCATTGCTAGTCTACTTTCTCTTCAAACCTGAACCTCCAGTTGAACCCGAGACTCCAGTTCAGTGTGTAAAACTTGCATGCTTCACTAGCACCCAGGGATGAGCTGTTTGATGGCCTGGAGATTAAAAAGAAGACAAGTACCACAGACTTGCCTAGAAAACTTGTTGGCCTTTTTTTAATACTTGTCCAAGTCATAAAAGATGACCCCAGGAGTTAAGCGCTGATGTTTAATGCTTAAGTGTAGGGCTTTGTTCATGAAATAGTCTATTGACTTAATATTCTCACACATTAACAGAGCAATGCATTTGTGCCCTGTAGGTACAAGGTCTTCTGAGGACAGATAGACTCTATTCATTTAATTATTAATCTTTACATCACTGGGAATATTAAACTGTGCTTAAAACTCAACTAAAATGAGGCAAGGTTGTGCAGGCTATTCTCTACTTTATGTTAGCATACTTGATAATTGTTCCCTGAAAGTCGTGCTGCATCTCAATGTGCCTACTTTTACTACGCCCTTAAAGTATGTACTCTTTTGGTGAAGAAAAAGTACACACTTTTGAGTGTGTAGTAGAAGAGCAGGCAAGCTTTGGGAAATACTATCACGTCACACAACTGCTCTTTAACAGACGCTCTGTCGCATAGATACAGGCACCCTGTCACTGTAAACTGGCCTGTCCATCATCTTGTCACAGTTAACATCCTCCACATTGCATTTCATTTAACTTCCTACCATATTGGAGAGAAAAAGAAGTAGCACATTGATCTGCCAGTCCCAGGTATTTCATGCTGAGAACTCCCCCTGCTCCGCACCTCTCTTATGCCCTCATGACCCCGCCACACCTCAAACGGTAATCGACCCCACAACGGTGTTTATAAAAGTTTACATGCGTCGCAGATGAAACTCCAACAGACAACATTAAATAAATATTTTTTACCAGGTTAAATGTTTATTATTAGTAACTCAAACCCCTTTTTCTAAACTCTCTACCTAACCGCCGGTCATGCACATCCGCCATGTTTGTAGTTTTTAACGTGTTTTATTCGTCTTTGTAGTTCTGGACCGAATCCTTCACCAAATCGCAATGGATTGTGGGCAATATTAGCCATTAGAGTGTGCACGGATCCACACTTAAAAAATCGACCTGAAATAGTAGACCATCCGGGGACTTTTGGCATACTCTTTTCAGCATACTATGCTTTGGGACACACTTATTCTAATCTCACATACTATTTAGGATGGATAGTATGAACGTTGAGATGTAGGGTCAGTTTTCCTGCAGTTTATTTCCAGATGCAGTAAATGTGTTGAAGGCTTTGAACTGCCCCTAGTGGTGGTTTGTTGGAGATCCCGTTGAAGTCTGGATGAGAGATGAGCTCATTATGATTTGCTCTTTTATTCCATGTCTAAATGGTTTTAGGGATCAGTTTAATGCGCATTAAATGAACAAATTCCCTTCTGGATCCCAAAGCAAACTGAGGAAAGGCGAAAGCGAGCTTTACTAGGTTAAAGCTCTGGTAAATCTGTCAGCTTTCTCCTGCATCATTCATGAAGAAAGGCCTGCACACATCCCTCACACCGAATCGATACATTTGAAACTCTTTACACCAGATCAAGTTTTCAGATGAGTTGGTTTTTTGTTATTTACTACCAGCTGAGTAATATATTCTTGCGTACTATTAGCTAAAGCAGTGTGTGTAAATTGTGAGAATCAGTCCTTGTTTTACCAAACAGCTGAGGTAAACTTTAACTCTGTTTTGTATGATTGTGTGAAGTGGCTTGTTTTAGTGCTTCCCTTGAAGGTTGATTGCAGAACAGCATGTTGATGTGATACTGAATGTCATTCGCGTTTAGCTGATCTGGGAGCTGTGTTGGCTGTCAGCCTAAAAGCTTTCTTTCATAAACACCAAAGAAACTCAGTAACCCAGCATAAATCATTCCACTCAAGAATAAATGCCCAAAAATACTGAAGAAAAGCAAATGTTGCCTGTGATCGGTTGAGACTCTTGGCGACCAGAGTCGCTGATTATGTCACTCACTTCACATACATGTTAAATGTTTCAGGGAGCCTTGTACCAGATTGTACCAGAATTTATGTCAGTGATGGCAAACAGCATTGGTTGTTGTGTTTTTATAACCTATTGCGACAGACTAAGTTAATGATGCAGAAGTGCAAATTATATTAAAGTTGCATGAAACAAAAACTGACCATAAGTATTTTCTAAATGCATGTTATTGTATTTTAATGTGAATGATTCATCCATGCATATGTCTCTTTTTTATAATTTTGTTTTGACCTCATCATTTTTAATGAAAATGTCTTGACTTCTCTCTGGTGAAGTATGCTAAACTTCTCCAATCATTTAGAGAGATTTCACCCCAAAAATGAAAATTTGCTGAAAATGTACTCCCATCCAAGATGTAGATGAGTTTGTTTCTTCAGTGGAACAGCTTTGGAGAAATGTATCACTTGCTCACCAATGGATCCTCTGCAGTGAATGGGTGCCGTCAGAATGGGAGTCCAAACAGCTGATAAAAACATCACAATAATCCACAAGTAATCCACACCACTCCAGTCCATCCGTTAACATTTTAACTTCAAACGGAGTCCTCTCTCCATAATATGGCTTTCTCCAGTGAAAACATCATCTCATCTGAATCAGGAGAGAAATTTGTACAGATCAAGCACAGTTTACAAGCGAAAACAGTCCAAAACAGCCGTAAACAAATTTGTTGGTGGAATTTGATGTGAGAGGACAACAGGGGATGGACTATTTCCACATAAGGAAACATTATTATTGATTATGGAATATGGATTGGTATTTTGAGCAGGAGCGACGGTTTAAAGTTAAAATGCTGTAATGATGGGTTTGTGGCTAATTGAAGCCATGTAGATTACTTGTGGATTATTGTGATGTGTTTATCAGCTGTTTGAACTCTCATTCAAGTCCAACAGTTCCTCATATAAATGTATCATATGGTTTCAGAAGACAGGGAATATAGTGCACAAGTCATATGGACTATTTTTATGGTACTTCTGAGATGCTTTTTTGTTGTTGTTTTGGAGCCTGACATGTAGACATTGTATTCTTCATTGTTTGGAAAAGAGCTATGTACAACATTATTCAGAATGTCTTCTTTTATGTTTTACATGAAAAAAGAAAGTTGTTCAGGTTTGGAACAACATAGTCAATTATGACAGAATTTTCAGTTTTGGGTTAATTCTTTCTTGAATGCAGACGCCACTGTCACTTTGAGTGAGGACTGAGTGAAAAACCAGAGGTGCTGTGGCACACAGTCATATGGACAGATGTTGTGATGTATGGCTCATTGGAGCACATTTGCTGGACTGTGATGGGCCTGAAACTCTCACACACATTCAACCTCTTGTTTATGCTTTATACAATTTAGAAATAATTGTGTATGTGCCTTTAGGTCATCCTATTATGAGTTGGAAACATTTGCTGCTCTCTGTACCCCTCCTGGGGATTCGTGCCTCATTTTTGCTAGTCATTCTTCTACACTCGGCAACTTTATCTTTTTTGTGCAAGTTCTGGTTTATTAATCCTCGTGTTTCATCATCACCTCAAAAATTATTTTCCTCGGGGTTTGCTCAGAGCCTTCTGGATTGTTCTTTCGTATCCCAGGAGATTTACTTTTCAGTTGTTTCTCATTTAGGTATTACATTTTCCTCCTAAAATTCCTTAGGAGAAGAAAATGTAGACACAAAGTAAGGAGTTATTAGATTAATGTGGATAGCACGTTGCCCAGATCATTTAATCTTGAAATAATTAGAGGGGTTAGGTTTGAGTTCATGTTGAAATCTTTGACTTTTGATTGCAGAATTTTGAACTTCATGTATGAGGAATGAGAGCAGTTTGAGACATTGTTGAGATTTACATTTACATTACATTTAGTCATTTAGCAGACACTTTTATCTAAAGTGACTTACAAGTGAGGACAATAAAAGCAGTCAAAACGAACAAAAGAGCAACAATATATAAGTGCAAATGACAAGTCTCGGTTAGCCTAAAGCAGTACAAGTAGCAAGGTATTTTTTTTAGATATATATTTCCAGTATATAGATTTATTCTATTATACACACCCCAGAGAAAACAAGTAGCTAGAATATAAAAAATAGAAGCTTAGTGTTGTTTTTTTTGTTTTTATAAAAAAAGATAAATATAGATAAAGTAGAATTACAATAGAATAGAAAGTGTTAGAGTAGGCGGGTTCAAATAAGGTGGACAGAGTGTTTTAGGTTGTTTCTTGAAGTATGGTAAGGATTGATTTGGCAGGGTCATCCACCAGGAGGGAACAGTTAATTTAAAAGTGTGTGAAAGTGATTTTGTGCTTCTTTGAGATGGCACAATAATATGCCGTTCGCGTGCAGAACGCAAGCTTCTAGAGGGCACATAAGTGTGAAGTAATGAATTTAGGTAAATGAGCCAGTGGTGGTTTTGTAGGCAAAACATTAATGCCTTGAATTTAATGCGAGCAGAGATGTCTTCTGAAACTCTGTAAGAGACACATTCAAGGTTACTGTGGCATTTTAATCAGGAGAAAATGCTTTTATATGAATGTAAAAAAATGACACGAGGGTAAGTAAATAAAAATGATGTTTTTGGGGAACTATCCCTTTATGGAACTTTACATAAATTCCGTTGTTTTTAGACTAAACTGCTCTTTGAAACTGTTATGTCATTTATTAAGCCTTTATGTGTTTGTCACTAAATGGAATTATTTAATTCACAATGTCATTTCATTCAGTCATTTGCTTGTTCATCATTGCTCATTAGGTACATTTTTATTTGGGTCATTATTAGTAATTTGTTCATTACTTGGTTATTCATGCATTCATTATCTTGTTTTTGCTTTGGTCATTTGTTTATTGGAGTCATTTATTAGGATGGTTTTAATTCCTTGTTGATTCATTCATTAGGTCATTTGTCATTTAACTGGTCATTTTATTATGATTCATTATTCATTGAGTTGGTCCTTCACTCATTCACTGATTCTTACTGATTTTCCTACGGCATCTGCTGTCCCTTCTATCCGATTTAAGCCCCTCCTCTTCTCTCTGTCTGTCTTTCCCTCACTTTCTCTCTCTCTCTGTCCGTTTATCTTCCTCTCACACTCTCTCTCTCCCAGTATCACACTCCCAGTAGTCAGGTTGTCTCTGTCCTGCTCTGTCTCTCTCTTTTTCCCTCTCTGTCTAGCTCTCTCTCCCTCTCTCTCTCTCTCTTTGGTGTGCTCAAGCTCCAGTTCGGTTTGCTGCCTGTCTGTGCATTGCCGGTCTTGTTCCTCTGCAGACCTGAACCTCCAGCTGAACCCGGGACTCCAGCTCACTCTGCAGCGGGTAAGACTTTAGGCATGCTCTGCTACCACACAGGGAAGAGTTATGTGACGATAAAACAAGGAACTGTGTTGATGGGATGGAGACAGAAAGGAGAACAAGTGTGACAGGAAGGAAGGAAGTGAGACAGAAAGTACAAAGAAATCTGGGAGAAAAATTGGTCAATTATCAAGTATGAGGAAGATTAGAACAGTTAGAGGATGCAGAAAGACAGGGAGAGATGGTCGTCTCATTTCAAAGTCAGAGTGGCTGCAACATCATCTTCATGTAATATCCCATTCACAAACCACAGCTGAGCTCTGCCAGCGCTCCGCACAATGCATGTGTGCGTGTGCTAGAGGGAATGAGAGAGCTTGTACAGCATTCCTAAAAATTTAATAGATCACATCTAGTCAAAATGGGACTGTAAAATGATAAAAGACTGGCAGAGAGTTTTATGAAGACATAGAGATGAACTTAATGAATCGTTCATTAAAAAGTGATTTTAACTTCAACACAATGATGAAGGTAATGTGGCATAGAGCACAGTATCATCTATCTATCGATCTATCTATCGACCTATCTATCTATCTATCTCTCTATCTATCTATCTATCTATCTATCTATCTATCTATCTATCTATCTGATCGATCTATCTGTCTATCTGTATGTCTTCTGTCGGTCGTTCTGTCTATATACCCATGTATAGTTCTGTCTTTCTATCATTCAGTCTATTTATCTATCCATCTATCCATTTATCTCTCTGTCTGTCTTTCTGTAATTCTGTCTGTCTGTTGGAGTGTTGTTTCTATTTAGTTTGTTTCTCTGAATGCGTATATATTGATCTCATTCATAAACTTGATGCCGATTCTGCTATAAATGTACTGAGATAAATGATACTGTGCCAAATAATATTTCCATAGTAATTATGTTGCCTGCATCAGTTGATTTACCTTTATGTCACTTTTCTAATTGTGCATCTCTTTCATCTCTTAACATATGCATCCATACAAGGACTTTTCATTGACTTCTGTTGTTTTACATTGGGCTAATTTTAGTAAGTCTAAAAGTAACCCTTACAGAAACCATTTTATTTTGATGTTCATTAAGACATGATTTAATCTTTTTATTAAGGTGACTGTTGAAAAGTCCCTGCAATGTTGGTGATTTCAGGTTTTACCATCCTTGAGGGGACATGTGATCACAATGTAAGCAAAACATCAACATACAGCTTTTCTTATAGTCCAGATGTTGTAATTGCACAATCTGGAGATGGAACTAGCACAGAAAGAGAGGGAAAGACTCACATAAATGGCACAGGATGAGGAGAAGAGCTTGGCTGCATTAGTGCTGCTCCGGTCCTGGTGCAGTAATATGCCTTTGGGTTCAAATACTCTCTGATGCATGCTGTCAGGGTGTGTGGGGACTGCTGGAATGAGGTTAGCATGTTAGCTAAAAGGATTGCATAGCAAAAAGATTACAGCCATTCTGCAGAGATGGCACAAAGTGTGCATGAGTGTGTGTGTGAGTGAAAGATGCATTACTCCTGCAGGCTACCTTCTCTGGTTAATGAACCAAATCAGTCACACATGCTCAGTCTCTTGCACATTTTTGGTCATTTAACACTTTTGACTGGATTAACCATCCACCAGAGGTTACCAGTTTAAACTATGCGTTTTTTTAACAAGTCTTTTTTTCCTGCGTTTTCTCTTGTGTTTACTGCATGCTGTTGTCTTGATTTAAAGGATAAATGTTTAATTCCTGCACCGCTAGCGGAACCAAATGGAACGGTTCTGTCCCAGAGGTGCGGTCCATCTGTGAGCCCACCATTTTTGGTGACATAATGCCACACAGACTAATAAAGAACTGTTCTGGAGCCCACAAAAGTCCTTCTGAGCTCCCTTCCAAAATCTAAAATGACAAATAAAGCACGCTACGTCTTTGTGGACTTACTGCAGCCATTGCACATCAGTTGACATAACCAGTGATTGAGTTTAAACTGTTTTTGAAACACGCCCTTCGTCTGCCATTGGTCCGCCAAACAGGTCAAGTCAAATCAAGTCAAATGTATTTATATATAACTTTCTACAATACATTGTTTCAAAGCAGCTACAGACAATCTTGATGTTGATGTTTATGATATCTTAATATCTTCATGCATTATATTCGCTAATAGCAGATCAGAGCTGGGCGATAATACAGTTTTCAATGATATAAACAACTACAATGTTGAAAGCACCAGTGTTTGTACTTTTTGGAGAAATTAATATATAAATGACTTGCTTAGATGTTTGTGCACATTAAGGAGATGAAAAATCTACTTAAAGTCTCACATTAAGACTTTATCATTTGCCATTATAGCAGATTTAAACAAAAAGAATATGGACACATTTTCTGCCTCTTTTTTTTTTTTTTTTTAGAATTATTGACGTTTTTGCTGGCCAATGTTTCTTTGAATTTTTTTTTTTATATTAGCTCATTTTAATGTTTTTGTAGTTATGGGCCATTAAAACTGTTGTGGCTTTGGTTGTTTGGTTGTTATCATACAATCTTGGGTGAACAGATAGACGTGTGTGTGTGTGTGTGTGTGTGTGTGTGTGTGAGAGCAGTCGAGATTGGACAGCTGACACTAATTGAGTATTGGCAGATAGAGAATGCATTGTTGGTGTGTGTATGTTTGAATATCTCTCGTACGTGGGCAGCTTTTAGATGAAACTCAACTGCCACCTATCTCTAACTAACTGTTTCTGTCTATCTTTCTTTCTCTCTCTCTCTCACACACACACACACACACACACACACACACACACACACACACACACACACACACACACACATACACACACTCATCAAGGCTTTTGGAGATTAATTAATGAGCTGTACTGTTGTGACAGTCTTGAAATGATAGACTAATTGATTCACCACTTTGTCCGGTCTGCATTATTTCAGCCCTGCATTAGAGGCCTCACGTAAAACGATCAAAGCAATTATGGCCGATGTCTTATCAGAACTACGTACCCATAATAATTAAAGCTGAAGTGACTTGTGATTTGGAGGAAAAGTATTTTTTACATGTATGTCATTCCAAACCCACATGACTTTCTTTTCTCTGTAGAACAAAAAAGGTGATTTTGGAGAATAACTTGGCCATTTTTTATTTATAATAAGTTGTTCATATGAATTATATTTCAAGGCTTCAAGTCTTCAGTTAACAGAGGTGAAAAGTATCATGAAATAAATGAAGTGATATGTTTCTCAGACATCTATAAAAGGGTTTCAAAAAACTTTCACCTTTGCATTTGACAGAAGTAAGTAAGTCGTATTCCTTTTATTTTAGTGACTGCACGCACGCATCTGTTTGAATGCACACACATACAGATGCACATTTGCGGCCACATGTATTGAACAGCTGCTCATAGAGAAGAACGCCACAGCTTTCTGCTTCCAGTCACATTCACAAAGCAGGAGGCTGATTCTGAGTCATAGCTCAGTGTTTGAGCTGTCAGAACCCCTAGATTTCCCACAAATTCAGGTTTAAATTCCCTTTAACCGGTCATGCCTGAGGTTTACGCCTGATCACGTGCTCATTCAAGGTCAAACAGTCTGATAACTACAGCATACCACTGCAGTACATACTAATGGGCTTTATTTCAGTCTAGTTTTACTTGTGAGCGTCTTCATCAGACTCGTTTAATTTATGAGGTTCCGATTAAGGATGGATCATGATTAGGGTTGCACTAATTTTCTGATATGTTATTAAGGTAATAATTATGTTTGTGTTATGATTGATAACCATAAAAATGTTAATATCGAATAATTAATATTATTGAGATTTGTACAATTTATACTATTTTATATGAAAAAACCAAAGTTATCTGAAAAAGTAATTTTAAATGTTGCAATTAAATTTAAAAAACTAAATGTATGTGGAAGAAATGAACTCTACTTTTACTCAGCAAGGATGCATTAAATAGATCAAGAGTGACAGTAAAGTCTTAAAATAGAGCTAAAATTCTATTTCATATAAATGCTGTTCTTTTGAACTTGAACAAAGATTCCTGAAAAAAGGATTTATGTGTGTTATATATATACAATAATTAACATAAATTGAAAATAATATAGTTAATAATGATGTGAGCAGGTTATGGTCAATAACACAACAAAATAATGTGAATAATATATTGAGATAATATATTATATATCTATTATATATAGATATATATTATATATATATATAATAATATAATATACATACGTACATGCATCCCTAGTAACAATAGATTTTAGATTCTAGATTTTCTTAGTATTTTTTCATTTTGATATTTTTAGCGTTTCATATTCCTTCTTGATCACATCTCAGGCCTTCAATTCGGTTCATTTTAAACTGGTTTTGTGTTTATGGGGGATTAGTCAACATTATGAAGAAACAAATCTCGCTCTCGTTTGTGTCCTTGTCAGTGACATTGTGTGGGCGTCAGGAGTGTTTGAAATTAATATGTGTGTGTTGAATGCCAAGTCTTTCATATGCGTGTGTTTGTGTTTATCTGATTTGGATTTTATCCATAATGCTAAAACACCTGCTAATTATGCACTCAGAATTGAGCCGCATACTAATGGACAGACACACAAACAGGCAGACCCATTAGATGGCTAATATCAGCGTGGAACAGATAAACATGAGAGGTTTTCTGTTAATAAGTCATTATTTGGTATGGCAGTGTGTAAAGATTCTTTGTACGAGTACAGTGATAATTTATACATCTGTGCAAAAAGCAGATGTCTGAACGTGGGAATGTATGCTGTATCTTTAGCCTTTCTCTTTTTGCCTTATTCTCTTAGGCTTTAACACATTTAATAATTTGCACAATAATGACTGCTTCTTATGCATAATTTTCTTATGTATCATATAGCCTCAGAAGACTCACTTTTATGATAGTTTTATAGTGCTTTTGTTTACTGAAATCTCTTCTGATTGCAGACATTGGAATCTTGGCAAAGCTGAGCCAAATGTGTGTGAATGATCTATTCTAAGCTCTTTGTAGCATTTTAAGGTGAGTATTTTTTGCTTTGGCTTGTGGTTCGGCGAGGGAAAAGTCTAACTTTAGACTGACGTTGAGGTTACTGTGTCGCACCAGGAGTCACACCGTCAATTAACCAATCCCTGACCTCCTAAATGAGCTCAGCACTGTGGCTGAGGTCCACAGGGACACCAGTCAAAAACGAACTCACTCAGTCTTATCCTGTTATTCGCACTGTTCTTTCTTTTGCTTTCTGGATGCTCTTAAATACAATGTGATATTTGCCCTAAATTTGCATATTTTTGCATATCGCATATCGCATATTCCTTTAAAAACAGCTGAGCTCTAGAGAAATTATACTTAAATATACACACTAGTTCAAACATCTATCTATCTATCTATCTATCTATCTATCGTAATTTTCTTGTTTTAATGCAGCACTTGTAGTCTCATTCTCTTTCTGTCTCTATTGCAGAGGTCAATCATTATTTCAGTCAGCAGAAAAGGAGAGGGAGAGCACATTCCTTTGCTTTTTACTGAATAGCGGTTTTCAGTTACAGTATCTCTGCTTTGTCATCTCCGAAATCCGCTTGTTCTCAAGGGACGCTTGCACCTAAAGGGCAAAATAATAGAAGTCACTACAGCCGATATGAACCCACAACTTCAATCTGGCGGCCAGTAGGATTTCATGTCTTCACCCTGTGGGGATTAGAAACATTTCCCAAATTCTTTTTGTCTGATAGAGTTCCAGAGGTTAAGGATACTGCCTCAGAGTCAGTACTAACTGTGATTCGGTTCCCCGCTGGATCAAGATTAGTTTTGATTTGTCCTCCGAGATATAATTAGCCTTATTATCCTGTAGTCTGACCCCCCACTCTCACAGAACCAATGGCAATTATTCACGGGACAAAAGAATTTGGTTCCTTTCTAGCTGAATCAAATGCGTGTTTAAAGGGATAGTTCCCTCGAGATAAAAAATTCTGTCATCATTTACTCACCCTCATGTAATTACAAACCTTTATGACTTTCTTTCTTCTGTGGAACACTTGGTGTGTTTGGTCCATACAATGATTATCTTTCAAAATATTTTAAGGGTTATAATATAAGGGTTATGATCTGTAAATACCACAAGAGGTAATGGACTTGACCCCACATACACCTCAAAATACTATAACGCAAGCAGCAACGCCAATGCTTCCTTCTCGATTGTGCTGTAATTCAACTGGTGCTTCAAAAACTTCCTCGAGAAATAGCACACAGGATGATCAACTCCATGCGCATCTTCCTGCAGGAGAACAGCACCAGCGCCAGTAGCGCTACCATCCACGTCCAGCTTGAACGACGTCGAGAAGTCAGGAGCAGAGAGTACCGGCGTGCTGCACAATAATGATTTGACAGACTCAAAGGCTATCTGACATTCATCAGACCACACATTTTGTGTGTCTGTTTTAACAAAGCAAATTGGTCAGAGGTAACACCACATCAGAAAAGTTTTTACAGAATCCCCCCGACAGTATCCTGCCATACCGAGAAAACGTCTCAGCTGTCGCTTAGTATTCGGGGCAGGGAACTGTACAATAGCCTGCACTTTAGCAGCAATAGGACGAACTTCACCCTGGCCGACCTGCTTGCCCAAATACGTTACTGTAGCCCTTCCAAACTCGCATTTCGCGAGATTTGGAGTCAAAGAAAAAGCTTGCAGACGGTCAAACACCATCCGAAGGGTTTTTAGATGTTCATTCCAATCAGAAGAGTACACCACAATGTCGTCTATATACGCGTCACAATTAGGAATGCCTGTCAACACCTTATTCATCAGACGCTGAAACGTGGCCGGAGCGTTTCGCAATCCGAACGCCATAACGGTGTACTGTAGCAGGTTATCAGGCATAACAAAAGCTGAAACTTCGGCTGCGCGAGGAGTCAAGGGCACCTGCCAGTAGCCCTTGAGTAAATTCAGCTTCGAAACAAAGGTAGCTGACCCCACCCGGTCTACACAATCCTCCATACGTGGTAAAGGAAAGGAATCCGGCTTCGTAATCGCGTTGACTTTTCTATAATCAATGCAAAATCGGGACTTACCATCACTTTTCGGAACGATAAGACAGGGGGAACTCCAAGCGCTGGAGCTCGGAACAGCCAACCCATTTTCGAGCAGGTATTTCACCTCATCCTGCATTACCTGGCGCTTAGTCGGGTTCACCCTATAAGCATGCTGCTTAATTGGTGGATGGTCTCCCACATCAATGTCATGGTACACTGCAGTCGTTCTAGATGGTACATCGGAGAACAAAGTTAAATATGTCTGGATTAACTGACAAATATCTGCTCGGGGGATTTAGGACAGATATGACGAATGAGAGGTCAAATCTCTAATAATCTCAGAGTTTTGTAAATGGGCACCAGTAACAGAAACACTTCGTATAGTCAATCCATCTGTATCAGGACAATCAGGAGCAGGTACAGATATAACGGATACAGGTGCAACTGGGCGACAGGATATTTTATTTCGTTGTCGCGCGAAACATAAAACTCAAACATTTATGTGACAGACGCGAGTTTTCCTTTTTCGGTCAGGTGTACGGATTACATAATCAGTTTTACTAAATTTAGCATCAATCACATAGGGACCAGAAAATTTCACCTGCAAGGCTGATCCAGGTACAGGTAACAAAACCAAGACCATATCACCCTGATTAAAAGAACGTGAAACAGTTTTTTTGTCAAATCGGGTCTTCATTTTTACTTGAGCAGACGCCATAGAGGCACGAGCTAATTCACACACGCGATGCAAACACTCCCGAAATGAACTAACATAATCCAAAATATTGGTGGCATCATTGGATTTACCACCCATAATTTTTTCCTTCAGTAACTTCAGCGGACCTCTCACAGTGTGGCCGAAAACTAATTCGGCAGGACTAAAGCCAAGCGATTCTTGCTGAGTCTCACGCACAGCAAACAATAATAGGGGTAAACCTTCATCCCACTCTCTTTCTGACTGAGCACAAAAGGTACACAACATTGACTTTAAGGTTTGGTGAAACCATTCCAACACACCCTGTGATTCTGGATGGTACGCACTAGAGACTTCATGTTTTATATGGAGTTGTGATATCACTTGTTTGAATAACCGAGACATAAAATTTGTGCCCTGGTCAGTCTGCACCACCTTTGGTAAACCAAAGGTAGAGAAGAACTTCGTTAAAGCTCGCAGAATTCCCTTGGTTTTTATAATGCGTAAAGGCACAGCTTCCGGGAAACGGGTGTTAGAGCACATCATAGTTAGTATGAACTTATGTCCGGACTTAGTCCGTGGCAAAGGACCAACACAGTCTAATATCACCCGCTCGAACGGCTCACCAAGAACAGGAATGGGGCAAAGAGGCGCCGGAGAAATTGACTGATTTGGCTTGCCCACAATCTGGCAGGAATGGCATGACCGGCAATATTTCACAACATCTGATCTCAACCCTGGCCAAAAAAAATGCCGTAAAATGCGATGGTATGTTTTTGTAATGCCCAAGTGACCCGAAAAACTGTGATTGTGAGCTAACATCAACACATGAGAATGAAATTGTATGGGCACAACTATCTGATAAACTGCATCAGCTTCACATTCAGAAACCGCTGGTGTTCTTTTCCGCATCAGCAACCCGTCATCCCAAAAATAAGCAATAGGTTGTTTAAACACGTCTTCCTTTTTCACAACGGTAGCTCTGCAGGAGCCAGCAAATTATCATGTCTCTGCGCGTTCACTAAAGTGACCCTATCAATAGTTGAAGACAGATAAATTTCAGCACCAGGTACAGTAGACAGCGACTCAGGGTGCTTATGTTCTATCTCCACAGAAAGCTCCTGGCAAACATCAGCGCCGTCAGAGGAAGCCAGAAAACTGTCTGAAAGTTCAACCATGTCACTATATTTACGTGACTGTGCTCGCGTAATCACGCATGCAGGAAATACGGAAGTTCGGTTCGAAACCAAGTGTACAACATTTCGTGGTTCAGAAAGTGGATCCTCAACTACTTCAGGGAATGGCATTACCTTTCCACCGGCAAGGTCATTACCAAGAATCAAATCAACTCCTTTAATAGGCAGTTGTGAATGAACAGCGATCTTAACAAGGCCGGAAACTACGTCAGAATGAATGTTTATAAAATGTAAAGGAACTCTGACTATTCCTAATTCGATTCCTTGAACCAGCACATCGGAACCACAGTACGAATCCCAAGTAAACGGTAAAATACTGCCAAGCACAAAGGATTGGGCCGACCCAGTATCTCGGAGAATGCGAATGGGAACTTTGTCTCTCTCTTGTCCCGTAAGAAAAACTACCCCGTCAAAAACAAACGGATCATACCCGCTATCAATTCTTTGCTCATCAAAATCAACCAGACGACTCGTAACGCAAACAAATCCCACCCCCTTCGGCACCTGACGTTTCAGGGACTGACTTTTCTTTTTCAAAACTGGACAACCAGCAATAAGGTGGCCAGCCTCATGGCAATAAAAACATACACGTGATTCGCCCTGATTCGGTACAGTAGTTTTTACAGTTTTCCAATTCCTTTCAGCCCCAGATTGGGAAGATTCACGACGTTCACAGACGAAACAAAAGCATTTTTGTGAGTCAATACAAATTCATCAGCTGAAACAGCTGCTTGCGCAAGCGTCTTTACTTTTTGCTCATTCAAATGTTCGAGAATCCGGTCTGGTAACGTGTCTTTAAAATCCTCCAATAACACAAGCTCGCGAAGTTGCTCAAAATCATTTACCTTGTTGGACTGACACCATTTATCAAAAAGAGTTTCCTTTTCACGGGCAAACTCAATGAAAGTCTGGTTGGCGGCTTTTAAATGACCACAGAATTTTTGCCGATAAGCTTCGGGAACAAGCTCGTATGCCCTAAGAACCGAGGCTTTCAAAATATCATAATCTAAACTCTCCTCGATGGACAAAGCCACACAAACTTCTTGAGCTTTACCAGTCAGTCTGCACTGCAACAAGAGTGACCAAATCTCACTTGGCCAATGCAGAGCGACAGCTATACGCTCAAACGCACTGAAGTACGAATCAATCTCCGCTTCCCTAAAAGAAGGGACTAAACGAATCTGCCTACTGATATCAAACTCAACCGTACTTGGGTGATGTGGAACATGAGAAACAACAGGAGGAACACTGGGAGAAACATTGGATACAGACGCTATAGGGGTTTGTGATCCACTCACCGGCCTAGCCGAAACAGCGTCGACATCCCGCAACTCCGGTTCTATTTTTAAAACCCCTGCCAACACCAAATTATCCTGCACCACATCTCTTACTGCCTGTTTGATCGCCACTTTAGGTATAGATATATCATAATAATCTGCAATAAGAATTAAGTCAGATTTACGGCATGCATGTAAAGCAGTAGGAGATTGTTTAAAAGCCTCAACAGTAGGAGATTGTTTAAAAGCCTCGATACTAAACTCCATTATTACACTCCCCCTTTCACAAGTAAAAACCGCCAATCAGACAAAAAGCAAACATACTCACCAGCAAGGCAAATCTTACTTACGAACTAATTAAACGAAACGGACGAGCCCCCATTTTATTACGTCCCTAGGGTAAGACGCAATAAATAAATAAAAAGGGAAGGAACAAAAGGTTTCCAGCAAGCCACCAGACCAAAAAGAAAGAACCAAAGAAAACACAATAAAGTATAAGGTAGCTTTATTGTACATGACCAAGAAAAATGCAGCCACCAATTAATAGAATTCATTAAAGGACCCTCGGTCCAAACAAAGAAATAACAAAAGCAAAAATAATTCGTCTAAGTGACGAATTATTAAAATAAATAAATAACTAGATATGAATAATAAAGTGGTATTTTTCGTCAGAGAGACCCAAGGCCCAAAATAACAAACAAAACCAATCTAATAAAATAAAACAATATAAATAACCTGTCACAAAGAAAAAGAAAATAAATACAATAAACCTAACCTATCTACTCTCAACCAAGAAAAACATAGTAGAAATGAGATTTAAACAAATGGGCAGGTCTCTCCTACATTACTGCCACATTTCAGAATAACCAAACAATCAAAAGAAACACTAACAACACATCTTGGTCTGGCGGCTAACAGGGAGTCTGGATCAGTGCGACCGGCCCGAAGTCGCACCGCCGACTTCTAAAGAGCGGAAGTGGCGTTTTAAAAGGACTGCCAGCTGATCACACCAATTACAGCTGATAGACGGCAGCACTACTAGTAAATCAACAGCGATCGAAACTCAGAACAAGGAAAAACATTCAAACAGAACACAACAATATTAGAGAAACACAAAAAAAAATAAGAATAAAAATGGAATAAAAAAAAATAAATAAAAAAATAAAAGGTAAAATTCCAACTTTTTTCTTACAATTCTGGCTTTTATTCTTGCAATTATAAGTTTAAATCTCACAATTCTGTCTTTTTTTCAGAATTCTCGGAGAAACCCTGAGCAAAAAAATGTCAGAATTGTGAGATATAAACTTGGAATTGCAAGAAGTCAGAATTCTGAGTTTATATCCCGCAGTTTCTGAAATTATATTCTTGTATATCTAATAAGTAAGCATTGTGAGATATAAACTCTCAAAAAGTCACACTAAACCTTTATTTAAAGTTATATTTATGGGCTTTTGGGATAGGACGGTAGAGAGCTGACAGGAAAGCATTGGGCAGAGAGAGGGGAGCGGGACGTCGAGACGGGAATCGAACTCGGGTCGTCACGAGCGCAGTTGCACTATATGTGTATTATTTGTTTATTCTGTGGTAGAAGCAGGCTTCCAACAGGGTCAGTTGTTGAGTAATTAATATTGCTGACCCCACATGCATTTACATGCTCAGGAATGTTCTGTCACATACAAGCAAATGACAACCAAGAACCAACCAGAATCCTCGCCATTTTGTGCCAGACCAATTGAATTCACCAATCCTGAGGGTGCACCGCGATTCTGAAGGTCATTTTGCTCCTTGCAAAAGCAGACAAGGCACAAACATGTATTGTACTGCTCGAAGCCAGTGAATTCTGGGATAGCCAGAAGATAAAAATGGTCATTGGTGTGGAATGAAGTCGCTTAATTAGGCCGCACAGTGCTTTAATACCCACAGGGCTCTGGGCAATTACAGTAAGAGGCCATTATTACAGTATTACTCTGTGTGACTGCATATATAGCTCATTACTTTCATTTATGTCCTGTACGACCATGAGATGTAAGACCTTTCTCTCTCCCTTTCATTCTGCAGTCCTCTATGAGGCACTCAGTGCACTGTTTTTGCCTCAGGCTCAGGCTGGTCACTAGAGTGTAAAGTAACTGTGTGCATGTGTTTGTATAGATTTATGTCGCAATATCTAAACCGCAGTAAGAAGCAGAGTAGTGTTCTACTGCCCTTGATACTGATACAGGACCTCTCTGTCTGTCTCTCTCTGACTTAGCTGTAAAAATGGTAGAGAAAACAAATCTTTCATGGGTAAACACATGCACACCGTGTATATGCATGTGTTTATCTTGAGAAAACAGTGTCTGTGTACTGAATAGACCCGACTGACACTTTGCAGAAAGCTCTGCACCTGCCATTAATAAAATACTATGATTTATTAAATAGTTTATTGAAAGTATCATAAAAGTGATGTGTAAAAGACCTGTTTGCTAATTTTCAAGTCTTCTGAAGTCGTTTGATAGATTTGTGTGAGAAACAGATTCAATTTAATTTATTATTCACTGAAAAGAGTTGCTGCAGCTATACTTGATGTGTTCTTGAGAGAAAGAAATGATGTGAATTTGTGAATGAATCATTGTTTTGAGTCAAATCTTCTCAGTGTAATGGTTGATTAACAAAACCTGTCTGTCTGTTCTCAAATTACTCATTTTATGAACCAGTTGATTCACAAAACCTGTCTGAATGATTCATTCACCAATAGGACTAAATTGATTCTCAATTTCAATTCACTGACTCAATTCGCAACTCCTCAACTTCTCTCTCATTTACATTTTTGGACGAACCATTCCATTCCAAATGTTTTCTCTCAAAATCAGCACAAATCAGCACAACATGCCAAAACATCTACAGATCCATCTGAGGCTACTAATTACACTTCCTTATAACTAATTTTAGCATTGTGGTCATTTCCACTGAATTGTTTGCGTTTTTGTGTTGATGCGTCTGTCTTACACTGAAGATTTGCTGACTGCAGAAGGACTCCTCAACTAATTCTATTTTCAAGGATTCTTAAACAGCGAACAACAATCCCCTCTAGCTCTCTCTCTCACACACACACACACACACATGTTTTTTTTAAACACATTAAAGTATGTTTTGTACAAGGAAACCAGGGAAGTGTCCTAATAAACCACCTTCACATTGTAATACCTATGTCCATGTCATTATACAAATTTGTGTTCTCATAAACTACCCAAACGGGTGCACACTCTTACAACCACACATTCCAACAGACACAACGAGAATACTGATTTCATATTGGTTCTCTTTTTTCACGCTATAAGCTGTGGACATGACAAGAATGGAAATAGTGAGGAAAAGAGAGAGCAAGCAAGCTGACTGCTGGGTGCGAAAAATAAAAGAGTAGAGGAAAGTCATCGAGGACAGTAGAAAAAGGAATGAAGAACAAGAATGGAGGTGAGAGTGTGTGTGAAAAACTCAAGGGAAATTATAGGTTAAGATTGCACAAAGAGAGATTAATTAGAAAAGCATTGAAAATTAGTTTAAAAGAGATCTTCTTGGACGAACAAGCCCTATCTGGTTCTGAAGTGGGCTTTTCAGTGACAACTCGAAACCCCAGGTTCAGTATTGTTACAGTTAGCTGGTCCAATCTGGAAATTAGTTAGTTCTTGAGTTTATTGTGGGACGTAGTAAGTGTTTTGAACCTCAGTTGTACAAAAATGAGAAAAGTGCAGCTAAATAGTATATTTAATATCAATGTGTGATAATACAAACACACACACACATTATGTATGTATCAGATGTTATCATATATATATATATATCTATATATATTAGTTTTCATAAAAAGTTTACTTTCGACCCTGATTCTGACGAGCAATCATGGCACCTTCGAGAGCAACATGTCCATTATGCTTATAATAATGAGAGTTATGTGTGTGCATGTATTGATCTCAAGTGTTAACAGACACATAAATCCCCCTCTCAATGAGCAGAAAGCTTTGGTAAAGTCTTCTGTGTCCAAGAGATGTTCATAATTGCCAATTATTTGCTGTTATTGCTGTAATTAAAAGGAGCGAGTCTATTTGCCAGCACAGATAACCAAGTAACCTCATCAGTGACTCTGTTCTCTATAAACTACTTAAGCGTCAAAGTCAATAGATACGAATGGATGCGTACACATGTTATGTAAAATGTAAATGAATCTGATGTTTCAAAAAGCACTATTCCTTGTAGATCCAAAACTCTGAAGGATCCACTAATGACTTTGGCAGCAAACCCAGAAGCTGTTTTGCAAGGAATTGACATTTGTCGCAAACTGTCCACCAACAACCAGAGCCTGTTTTCCGAGAGACACTTTAATCAAATCACCATTAAACATCTGCACGGGAATCATGGCATAAATTCAAAATCATTTTCTCCACCATTTAATCGCACAAAATCTTTGGACTGATATTACAGCTGCATAAAAGTGATTAGCTCGCATTTAGGCGGCTACAGCTGCTGGTACAAAAACATTAGCAACAAATTTATGTTTGCATGCTCCTCTTGACGGCCTTTTAGTTGTACTAAATTAGTTCAGTCTGGTTATGCTTTCTTTCTTTTATGATGTGATTATTAGTAGCATATGTTGTAACTCTTCAAAAATGTACAATGGTAACCAGTTTCTACATTATTCCTAGAGTTTTGGTTACTGAAAATATTATATTATGTATTATTTTATCTATACAATTTTTGATTTTTTTAAATTTATTGTATTACTACCAGTTCGTGGTTGTTAATGTATCATTGTGATATTATTTTTAAATAAAACAATTTACTAGAATTTTGTTACTTAATACTTTTAAGAAATATAGTATTAGCTAATATTAATATTTTTAAATGTTATAATGAAACATTTTAAAAAAGTGATATAGAAAACCTTTCGAACTAATTGCGTTAATTTAGATTAGGAAAAGTAACTGGGGTATTGCTGTAGGTTTCTAGTTTTTAGGCTCCTAGGAGATCAATTGAAGTATCAAATTGTCTTATTGTCTCTCTCTCTCTTTTGGCAAGACAATGTTGACCGGTATTAAATTATTTTGATTGGAGAATTTTGGTTTGTGGCCAGATTGAGCATAGACTGAGCTTACTGATTTGTACTTCTGACAATTATTAGGAATATTTTCAGTTAAACTCTTAAGCTTTCGTACTTAAAGGGATAGTTCACCCAAAAATGAAAATGGTGATGGTTATTGCTACACCGGGCATCCAGTAGGGACTTGTTTCTTCAGTAGAACACAAACGAAGGGTTTTTACTCAAACCGTTGCAGTCTGTCAGTCTTATAATGGAAGTGAATAGAAATCACGGCTTTGAGAGTAAAATAAACAAAAACTCACAAACAAACCCACATATTAAACCTGTGTCGCGTGACGATACATTGATGTGTAAAGACACGAAATGATCAGTCTGTGCAAGAAACTGAACAGTATTTATATAGTTTTTTACCTCTGATGCACCGCAATGTCTGAACTAATCCATCTGTTTTTCGGTTTATTCTGCTCGGCCTCTTTTCCTACCTCTTTTCCTCACTTCTCTCAGACTATATTCATTATTACATTCCTCTGTTTTCTTGTAATGTGAATAGTGTACTGTGATGTCATGTTGTGTTCGACGGGATTATGACACAAGGTTGTGTTTTAGTAAGTGTATTTCAGTTGACTTCTGTTTGGCAGAAAGTATGTTTATGCTAACGTGGGTGTGTGGACGTCAGGCCATGATTAAAGATTTTAGCGGAAGGATAAAGGTTTATTTAAGATGAATACGCTTCATATGTCTGTTTTTGATGCTGACATCTTTTTATCTGTTCTTACCTACATCTCTCGCTCATTTTCAATGTCTGTATCTTAATTCACTTTGGAACTTCACTCTTAATGCACTAAAATCACTAACACACCAGTTGGTTAAAAATAATAACAAAAATTGCTCAGAAAATATGAACTTGGCAGTATTTTTTGCAGATTATATTTGGTTTGATATTTTGTTATCTAATGAAATGATATTCAAAATAGGGATGTATGGTACCGAATCAATTATAGTCAAATAGTTTTGCTTTTAGCTTTATCATCCAGTATTAGATATTTGTATATGTGTATAATGTATATATGTTTTATATACACATAAAGTTAATCTTTAAAAAATGATTGATTTAGTTGTACTGTTAAATGTTATCTTTAGCTAATCTCAAAATGAATATCCATTTCTCACATTATAATGTTTTGATGCTTAAATTCACTTGTAGTACTTAAAAAATGATTTATTTTAGTTTGTACTGTATTATTTTAAATGTATTTAAATATCCATGTTCGATGATATTCAGAATAGGGATGTACTATCAATTATTTGCCAGTATTGGATAGTTGTATTTAGTGGTATTGGCCAGAATTGGATATTTAATTGTGCATTTATATATTTCATACGTATAACACTAATAATGTACACATATGTGCACATAAACACTAATAATTTAATAACACTGTTTAATGTTATGTTCATCAAATCTTAAATTGAATATCCATCTTTCATACTTTACATTATAATGGTGTGATGCTTAAATTCACTTTTTAAAAAATGTATAATTTTAGTTCATTTAGACAAAATTAATTTAAATTCATTTAGACCAAAATTTTATGGAATTTTACTATCGGCCATTTGTCAATAAACGAGTAAAACGGGAAAATAGTTATCAGCTTACCAGAAATGTAATATTGTGCCTCCCTAATTCCGACATTTTTAAATGTGACTTAAGTGTCAACATTTTTTAGGTGTTTTATTTTTAGGTATTTCTCCTGGGCTTGATTTTTTTTTTTTGGACACACCTAATGTCACCTGTAATATCACCAAAGGTCAAATTATTGATCTTCTGAAACACATGCGCACACACATATAAGATGGTGGTCAGGTATTACAAACGCGTTTTTGAAGCGCAGTCTTCAATGCACCAGGTCTAGTTCTAATTTTGAACTTCTGAATCCTGCAACAGAAGACAAGCTGAACTCAAAGGTCAGTATCACAGATGAGTGTGCATGGGTGATTTATGTGAGTGTGAGTGGAAGTTTGTAGAAATGAACAGGAGATGCATTTAGAGTTGCTTTTTGGGCTGCATAAAAGTGCATTTTATATGCTAAACCACTTATATGACTTTGTTATTTGAGCTTTAAAGTCGTCAAAATCACCCATTTGAGGTGGGACTATAGCGGTTGTGTTAACATGTGAACAATGTGAAGCATGAATAGACATAAAACATACAACAGCATGAATGGACAGATGAAAGGAGAAATAGAGAGTGTGTGTGTGGATGGCAGAGCTAGTTGGAGGAGTATATTGCCCTGAGGCAGTGATGCATTGTGGGAGTCCTGCAGCATGCAGTGAGACTCATGCAAGACTGAGCTTGTGAAAGAGGAAACTGGCAAAGCTACCAATCCTGTTGACGCATTAGGCACATGAATCTTTACAAGCATCTTTCATTTACCCGAAGCTATTTCCTCTGTCTTCTGTTTCTTGAAGTCTATTGCCTGTTTCTCTCAAGTGGTCAAGTTTCGCCTGGTCCAGTTAGCCCCTGCTGGTAGATGTCATAACTACACCATCTTAATGCAAAACCAGCCATTCAGAAGTTGTTAGTATTTTTATTTCACAAACAAAACATACATCACAAATACATTTTTGAAGGTTTTTAAAAGTGTGAAATGGACTAATATTTTTCTCTGCTGCCATCAAGGTTTAGGATAGTCGCTAGTGAAAGTTTGGGAAATTGGAAACGTCTGTGTGTCCATCCCTAAGCGGGGTTGTAATTTCCCAAAAGCACTTGTTTAGCCACTGTTGGCGCAGTTCCATTGTTTACTAAAAAACCAAACTAGTGTCCAATAATCGGTTTTTGGTCGAAACCATAGTCCACTTACAGTTCGGAAGAGCATCCCAAACTAATTTGGTTGAAACCGGCAAGCTCTCTACCTGTGGCTAGAAGCCTATTCATATTAGTATGCCCTGTTGAAAAAAACAGCATATGCTGGTTAGGTATGTTTTTGAATGCTGGGATTTCTGGTTTTTAACTGTCCTGTTGCTGGTTTTATGTTTGGTTTAAGCGGTTCCTTTGCTGTTTAATTGCTGTCCATTTGTTGGCTTATGCTGGTCATGTGCTGGTTTATGCTGGTCCTTTTGCTGGTTTATGCTGGTCATGTGCTGGCAAAGGACCAGCATAAACCTGCAAAAGGACCAGCATAAACCAGCAATGGACCAGCTTAAACCAGCAAAGGACCAGTTTAAACCAGCAAAGGACCCGCATAAACCAGCAAAGGACCAGCTTAAACCAGCATCCCAGCTGCAAAACATACCTAACCAGCATATGCTGTTTTTTTCAACAGGTAAGTGAACTTAGATTCATGCTCTTGGCATAGTAATCCAGCTATATATCTACATGTTTTGTATCTTTCATTTTGTTTTTATGTGTAAATGTGTAAGGGAACACTTGATATTTGCGTAAGAGGGAACCCATGATGAATCAAACATCAAATAAAAACAAAAATAGTCACATTGTCATCATGTTTTTAACGGCAGCATTTTGGAATAATAACGCTATGGAGAAAGCTGCTGACATGAATGAACCACATATATAGTTATACGGGAGTACACCAGTTACATACTGCATAACGTAACTTAAACAATGAACAGCTTTCTGTTGTTTCGTGTAAATGAACTAATAATCTGACATTAATTGCAATCTTGAATTGATTAATTAGCAGAAGTTATTACTCCAACACCTGCCGTGGCCTCTTAAACACTTTTACTATATTGTGAACCCCACCGTGGTTCAGACTATGCGGTGAGCTATTCACTACAGTTTCGGGAAGAAGTAGCAACTAATTAGTAATTTTGTCCAACGAATGCACTATCGATACATATTTTCACCTGGTATAAAAATAAATTTTTTTTACTAGATAATTGTGATTTTTATCTCACAATTCTGACTTTTTCTCGCAGTTCTGGGGAAAAAGTCACAATAGCAAGATATAAACTTAGAATTATGATATAAACTCAGAATTACAAAGAAAAGTGAGATTTAAACTCAGAATTCAGAGAAAATTTGTCAAAATTGCAAGATGTAACTGGTAATTCTGAAATAAGCATCTTATTTTTTGTGAGACTCACAATTGCAAGAAAAAAAGATAAAAACTCATAATTACCTTTTTTTATTTTTTATTCTGTGGCAGTTAAGCAGTGAGTTATGTTGTAGCAATCGCACCCAAGGATGTTTCTATTCCTATGCTTCCAAAGTGATGAGTCACGTGACATTTACAGCTTGGGTGATTGGCTCAAAAATGTCATTGGTCCCATGCAAACTTCCTGCACTAGCTGAGCAACTGCTATAGAGACAACTGGATTTGATAACAGATATGTTTCTCCAGGTACTGTAGACTTTCTTGTTGCAAACACATAATAACCCAAAGATATTTAATCTTTTTTTTTTCACTTTCTATTCTTTAAGACCGGAAATACACTATAGCGTGTTTCTCTTTCTCCTCTCAGTCTCTTTCACTTGAAGAGTAAGGTTTGTTCTCCTGACCCTTATCTCTAACACACATTCAGGAAAATGCTCTGTCCTACTCAAAAAAAATTCTGTAATTGCTCACACAAAATTATTTATGAATTTCTAAATTTGACCACCTCTTTGTCCCCCAATCATTTACTTTTTTTTGGATGTACTCCCGGTCCATGGACCTCCCGCTTTGGGTTGTTTCATTGTATGCATGATATACAGGCCTTTCTTTTGAATAAATTTTATTGTGTCTTTATTTTTACCGTCCCCGAGAAACCACAAAAAAAAAAAACCCCAAAAAAAAAAAAAAAAAAAAAAACCCATCCCCCCCTTTTTTTTTGTTTTTTTGTTTTCATGTCACCCTCCTCCCCTCCATCCCTAGTGAGGAAGAGAAGAGTCCGCTAATGTCTCAAACGTGGGCTGCGGCAGGAACAGCACTAGAATAGGACGCACGGCGGCAACGCAGCAGTGTTTTAGCTTGCCATCCTAAACGTTTACAGGGCATACCGTGCATTTAAAGTATCCTATATATATATAATATATAATATATATATATATAGGCAATAGTAATAGATGATATAGTATATATAACTGGGGTATAATACTATTTTAAAACATGCATGACCCTTTACACATTTAGGATAGCAAGTAAGCAGTTGAAAATGAGAGATTGCAGTGTCTTAAATACTTTTGTGTTCGTATTCTTATTTACCGATTTTAAAGGGGTCAGATATGCTGTTTAAAAAAGAACATTATTTGGTGAAAAGAAATGTGTTATATTATGCGGTTTAAAGGTCAAAAAACAGTATTTTCCACAATACTGAACATTAATTGTTTCTCCTCTAGGAGACGCCTTTCTAAGCGCGTCGGTTACAAAGCTCATCTGTCTGAAAAAAGCGAGGTGTGCTGTGATTGGCCAGCTATCTAGTGCGTTATGATTGGTCGAATTCAAGCGTGTGACGGAAATGTTATTCCCTTACCATATTGTGATGCCTTACCATATTGTGATAACCCATTATAAAGAAGGCATTTGTTGTGCATCCAGTGGGGACATAATTACGATTTATTATAATGACTTATACTATCTTTTGATTTATTAAACTAAAACTCTTGTTCCGTTGCCTTCGCCGCGTAAACATAAAACCAGTCCTTGGCATTTGTGATCCGAGGGGGGAAACAAAAATGACAAACTACAAGTGCTAATCTACACTGCTCAAAAAACTCGCGTTGGAATCATCAGTGGCAAATTCTTTAAATATAAAAAATTTACTTACAGTCTGTGAGTAAGAACAGCCGTCATTGTAGTCTACTCTACCATGATCAGTAAACAGTCCTCCATAAAATGCTCTGCACACATCTGGATATTTGGGTTAAACTGTTCTGGAACAGTGTTGTAAATACAACTTAACCACCGATTTCTAGTCGTGTCCTCTTTTGGAAGGCCAAACAAAGTAGTTTCGCTTTCACAACGAAACAGCGTCACACACCGTGGCCTAGAGTGAGCAGAGGCCGGCTTGAGTGAGCAGAGGTGGCCGGTGGGCTTGAGAACGGCGCGGCAGGCGGATTCGACGAAGGAGCGTCCTGAGGGCTTGCGGCAACCACATGTGATGGCCCCGGGCTGGACTCCGCTTCGTCCGTTTTGAAAGCCGATCCGGCGATCGACAGCGTGCTGTATTTCCTCAGCGACCAGCACAGAACAGCTCCAGGCATGACGAAGCGGATATTGTCCTCTTTTGGAAGGCCAACCAAAGTAGTTTTGCTTTCACAATGAAACACAGCGCCTTCACATCATGTCAAGTCAAGTTTGTTCATGTCAAGTCTGTTCGATTCAAGTCTGTTATTACCAAGTCAAGTCTGTTCCTGTCAAGTCAAGTCTTTTGGATTATGTTTAGTCTTTATGTAAATAAACTGCACTTGGGTTCTCACTTCAACTCGCTTTCAGTGGACTGATTCGTTACAGAATACACGACCGTTAAAATGAAACCAGCAGTTGTTCGTCTCCTCTGCCTTCGTCAAGGTGACAGGCCTATTGAGGATTACGTGAGTGATTTTTATGAACTTTGTTATCAGGTGAACTTTAACGATGTTGCTCTCAAGGACACTTTCACTACATTCCCCACACTGGACTCTAGAACAGTATATAGACTTTGCTCTGCGGTTGAGTGGATCTGCTTTCACTGTGGCTGTCGTGGAGAAGGAACATGACACTTCCCAAGGGTCTGTTCACGTCATGCCTGCCAAGCCAAAGCTTGCTAACGTCACGCCTGCTACTCCAGAGCCTGCTCACATCATGCCTGTCAAGTAAGAAACTGCTCACGTCATGCCAGTTAAGTCAAAGTTTACTCATGTCATGTCTACCAAGTCAAAGCCTGATCACGTCATGTCTGCCAAGCCAGAGTCTGCTAACGTCATAACTGCTACCCCAGGGCCTGCTCACGTCACATCTGCCAAGCCAGAGCTTGCTCACGTCATGCCGGCACCTCAAGAGATTCTTCTCAACATGGCCGCCATTGAAGAGCTTCATTGCAAGATGGCCGCCACACAAGAGTCTCTTCACAAAATGGCCGCCCTTCTAGAGTCTCGTCATGTCTCAGCTGATCTTCAAGAGTCTCATCACGTCTCAAATGATCATCCAGAGTCTCGTCACGTCGCAGCTGATCTTCCAGAGTCTTGTCACGACATGGCCACCATTTCAGAGCCTCGTCACGACATGGCCGCCATTTCAGAGTCTGCTCATGTTAAGCCTGAGTCCCTGGTCAAGATGGCCGCCACGCATGATTCCCCGGCCAAGATGGCCGCCACGCCTGAGTCCCCGGCCAAGACGGCCGCCACAGCTGAGTCTCATCACAAGATGGCCGCCATGCCTGAGCCTCGCCATGTCACGGCTGTCGCCAAGATTTCCCCAAAGGATTTTTCCTGCAAATGCGGAGCTTGGGTGAGGACTCAAAAGACTGATTGCTAGTGTGATGGACCCACCACTGATGTCAGTGCGAGCGGCTGACATTCCAGTGCTCCCTATGCTCTCAAGCCCGCCAGGCATCCCACTGTCTACTGCACTGCCTGTAATGGCAGTTGCCATTTTGAGTGTGTGGGCTGCACACTGCGCTCCAGAGGCCTCTCCTGTCCACGAGTCTGCCCAAGGCCTCTTCTGTCCACGAGTCTGCTCCAAGGCCTCTCCAGTCACAATTGTCCTCATAGTCCTCTCCTTTTCCACGATCCGCTCCCGTGCCATCCAGAAGTGGCGGCGTACGCTGCATCACTCCAGAGGTGCGGCAATCCCTGCAGAACTCCGCGGTGGAGTGTCCCACTTCTGAATCCAAGGAGGCCACTCATGAACTCACTGTCTGTCCCGTTACGGCCAAGTAGGCTGCTCATGAATTCACTCTCTGTCCTGCCACGGCCATGGAGTCCGCTCATGAACTCACTGTCGTCCTGCCACGGCCATGAGGCCGTTCATGAACTCGCAGTCTGCCCCGTCCTTGTAACGGCCCAGGAGGCCATTCACAAACTTACCTCTTTGTTGCCACGGCCAAGGAGGCCGTCAGAAATTCTCTGCCTCTCTTGTCACAGTCAAGTGGTTTGTCCATGTCTCTGCACCGCCATGGCTTCCTGTTCTGCCTGCTCCGCCATGGCTCCCCGGTCTGCCTGTTCCGCCATGGCTCCCTGCTCTGCCTGCACTGCCATGGATTCCTGCTCTGCCTGCTCCGCCATGGCTTCCTGCTTTGCCTGCTCCGCCATGGCTGCCCACTCGGCCTGCTGCGCCATGACTCCCCGCTCTGCCTGCACCACCATGGCTCCCCACTCTGCCGTTCCACCATGGCTCCATGCTCCTTATGGATCTGATCCATGGCCCAGGTCCTCCAGTGTTCCACAGTCTGCCACTGCTTCACGACCCAGGTCCCCCTCTGCTCCATTGTCTGTCATACCCCCATGATCTGGTTCCACTCACTTCTCCGAGCTCCATGCCCTCCATTGCTCCCACCCCAGGGGGGGGGGGGGGGGGGGTTTTTTTTTCCCCCCCTGTTCCCTTCAAAGGCCTGGCCCTCCATCCCTCCCCCAGTTCTGTCTCCACTCCACCACCCTCCTGGACTTTTTGGATTTTGTTTGGGCATCTGGAGCCGCCCTTAGAGGGGGGGAAATGTAATGTGGTGTTTGGAGTTTGTTTCTTGTTCATAGTTTTCATGTCTTTTAATTTGTAGTTTGGCCACAGTCATGTTCTGTCATGTGATTCTTTGGTTCATGTGTCATGTTCTCATTGGTTGGTTCTTGTCATTTGACCCTCACTGTTTGATATAAATTGCCCTAATGTTGCCTTTGTACTTTGTCTAGCTTTGATGTTGTAATCTGCTTTCAGTGAGTTAAGTCTGTTCATGCCTTGTCAAGTCAAGTCTGTCTCTAGTCTTCATTTATTGTTTGGATGTTTGGATCACGTCTGTAAATAAACTGCACATGGGTTCCTCACTACGCTCGCCTTCAGTGGACTGAAATCAATTACAAATATTTTATATACAATTATATAAAAAAAACACATTTTGGGATATATCTTATGATCTTTCGTCCCTGTCTGTCTGTGTTAGAAATATTTAGAATATTTATTAAGCGTTTTTGGAAGGGTTCCCAAGTGGTAAACAATGAATTTTCTTCACAAAAACAATGCACTTTTCGTCCAGCTCCTGAGTCCATACACATTCCTTGAGATTATTTCTATTAATTTTTGTGCAATTGACCTTTTCTTTTTATGTATCCCATGTTATTTAGAGCTTATGTATTAAAAGTCCATTGATTTTAATAAGCTTTTTCATTGTTTAGGGCAGAACATCCTCCACTGTTTTTGCCTAATATTTTGTTTTTTCCTGCAAGCCATTTCATGCAAACATTTTTAAATTAGCCCATTTTCCACTTCCATCGATACTTTTTGGACTGATTAGGAAGTTTTCGGGACTGAAAAGTACAGTATGTTTATAGAGCACATCAAACTCCTTCACAAGATCAAGAAAAAATATATTTGTGATGTAACCCCTGAAACGACTTCAGTGTTAGACTTTAGCCAATATACAGCTTCACATGTGCTACCACACAAAAATTTTAACACCAATGGTGTCCTTTTTCTCTCTCTCTCACACACACACACACATACACACACAGGTTGTTTTTATGGTTTATGGGGACTCTCCATAGGCGTAATGGTTTTTATACTGTACAAACCGTATATTCTATTGCCCTACACCAACCCTACCCCTAAACCTACCCCTTACAGGAAACTTTCTGCATTTTTAGATTTTCAAAAAAACTCATTCTGAATTATTTATAAGCCTTTTGAATTACGGGGACACTGAAAATGTCCTCATAAATCACCTTCTCGTTGTAATACCTACACTATGTCATACCCATGTTATTATAAACCACATAAACATGCACACACATGCTAACAGCCACTCAGTTGACCAGCAATTTAATGTGTTTTGGGTTTGCTTGTCCTGGTTTAGCAGAAGGCATTCCAGACCTCTTAGAGTCCTGTAAGAGATCCACAATCTGTCTGACAAGGATAGAACACCGTCTGTGCATGGACACCTGAATCAAGCTGTGCTTTCTATTTCTGAGTGGATAAATCGGAGCTGTTCGGAACATTGTGGCACGGATCAATGAACTTGTCTCTAATGTTAATGCAACGTTAGTGCAACACTCGATGCAGGGGCCCTAAAAGATAATTGGACACAAAAAACAGGTAGTCCACCCAAAAATTAATGTCGTCATCATTTACTCACCCTCATGACTTAGTTGCTTCTGCAGAACACAAAAGAAAATATCTTAGAAAAATGCCCCAGTGTTGGACCCCAATGTTTATCAAAATATCTTCTATTATGTTCCATAGAAGAAAAAGTCATACAAGTCTAGAACAACATGAGGGTGAGTAAATTATGACAGAATACTTGTTCACTGTCACATTCAATTTTGCATAGTAGATTATTTGTTTTATCATCTGAAGCCATAGAATTCTTTCAGTGAGATGTTGTGCTTGATAAAGAATATTTCTTTAAAATAATGACATTTATGCATTTTAAAGGCCCTTTGAAATCAGAATGAGATTTGTGTGGCTTTTAGTCCATGTCTATTAATTTTGAAGCCATGTATATGCTAGTATACTCAAAAGCTGACAAAATTAACTTTTAACTGATATGATTTAGAAGTTATAAAGTCTTTTGCTTCTGGGAAAACGGACTGAAAATTTTGATGACTCATCCTACAAATTCCCTCCCAAACTTCCTGGATTAATAGGAAAGACAATGGTGCCTATCTGCCATTTTATGGATTTTTTTAAGGGGCTTTTCACTCTGTAATAACTAAAATAAATTAAGTTTTTTTTATTGGCATCCATGGTTCCATGAAGAACCTTTATCATCTATGGAACCTTTCTATTCAACAAAAGGTTCAACAAAATGTTCTCCACGCTAAGAAAAACAATTATTTTTAAGAGTGTAGGTTAATGCTGTTTTAAACCCTGGTTAAAGGTCCATTTTAAGCAACATTTCACACTTTTAATATCAAAATGGGGTTAGCAAGTCTTTATGTTTGAGGGAAACAGTTAAAATTGTCATTGACTGTATGTTTCTAGACATTAGGGTAGTAGAGTAATCTACTTGGTGAATGTCCTTGGGTTAACCACAGAAACGCACAAACTGAGTTCTCCGTGAGCGTCCGTGCCCGTAGCCCATGTAATTGATGGTAATGATGATCTGACATTCCCGTCTCGTGGGATCTCTCACCTTGAGCAGAAATGGACTCCCAACCGCAATGCGGTTTCTCTGAACAGCGCGAGTTTAACAACCTGACACACAACTGAGGTTTAAAAGTGAGGCTGCTCGCACAGACTCTGAGATGAAATCTAGATCTTTTCTGGCAGAGGATTCATAGTTTGGAGATTCAGCTGACTGCATGAAAACACTGGTGCAGTGAAAGAAGAATACATAAAAACATGTTTGCAGTGAGAAAACTGGTGTGACTACAATCTTTATGTGATCTAACTTAGAAAAGTAGTTTATATTCTTTAAACCCAAAGCCATGCGATTTTCTATCATCCATGGAAGACAAAAAGAGTTATTTAAGTGTTTGTCCCCACTGCTCTTTTTCTGTAGAATAAAAAAATTATGAGAACTTGGACTGTTACCATTAAATTGTCATAAATGTGGTTCATATGATTGTATCTTAAATTCCAAGTCTTCTGAAGCCAAATGATAGTTTTGTGACAGACTAAAGTTTTAATCGTTTTAATTGTAAATGTTCATCATGTTCAATGTTCGGTCATGAAAGTGAAGGATTTTTCCTTTTACTACTTTTATGTAGAGCAGTGGTTATCAACCTTTTTGACCCCCATAGTCCAAAACATTATTCAAAGATGAAATGTTGATATCAACATCATGAAATGTATTAAACATTACACATTATGCCAGGGGTTTCCCAAACTGGGGTTTGTGAATGAACTACAGGAAGTTTGTGAGTTGATGAAAAGCTGGAAGACTTTCCAAAAGCAGCAGAATTTCAGAAAGGAAAAATTAAGCAAGAAAAAAATAATTAGGTTAAATCAAATTATGATTAAATTACTGCCTTGGTTTGAATGATATGTAATCATGTAATCTATAAAAAAAGTAACTGTAACCTGATTATGAGCATTTTAAAATGTAATATAATCTAATTACAAGTGCTAAATGTTTGAAATCCAAATCACGTAATCCAGATTACAATCAGTTACTTCCTAGCATATATATATAGGACAGTGGGTACGGAAAGTATTCAGACCCCCTTAAATTTTTCCCTCTTTGTTATATTGCAGCCATTTGCTAAAATCATTTAAGTATATTTTTTTTCCTCATTAATGTACACAAGCACCCCATATTGACAGAAAAAAACTGAATTGTTGACATTTTTGCAGATTTATTAAAATAAAAACTGAAATATCACATGGTCATATGTATTCAGACCCTTTGCTGTGACACTATTATATTTAACTCAGGTGCTGTCCATTCCTTCTGATCATCCTTGAGATGGTTCTACACCTTCATTTGAGTCTAGCTGTGTTTGATTATACTGATTTGACTTGATTAGTAAAGCCACACACCTGTCTATATAAGATTTTACAGCTCACAGTGCATGTCAGAGCGAATGAGAATAATGAGGTCAAAGGAACTGCCTGAATAGCTCAGAGACAGAATTGTGGCAAGGAACAGATTTGGCCAAGGTTACAAAAAATTCTGCTGCACTTAAGGTTCCAAAGAGCACAGTGGCCTCCATAATCCTTTAATGGAATACTTTGTTTGGTACGACCAGAACCCTTCCTAGAGCTGGCCGTCCGCCAAACTGAGCTATCGGGGGAGACATCCTTGGTGATAGAGGTAAGAAGAACCCAAAGAATCACTGTGCTGGCTCCAGAGATGCGTGGGAAGTTGTAGAATAGTCAACCTCACTGCAGCCCTCCACCAGTCGTGCTTTATGGCAGAGGGCCCACGAAGCCTCTCCTCAGTGCACCGACACATGAAATCCCGCTGGAGTTGTGAGATGGAAGAAGAAATTCTCTGGTCTGATGAACCCAGATAAACTTTTTGGCCTAATTCTAGCTATGTTGTGGAGAAAACCAGCACTGCTCATCACCTGTCCAATACAGTCCAACAGTGAAGCATGGTGGTGGCATCATCATGCTGTGGGGGTGTTTTTCAGTTGCAGGGACAGGACGACTGGTTGCAATGGTTGAAAGATGAATGCGGCCAAGTACAGTGATATCCTGGACGAAAACCTTCTCCAGAGTGCTCAGGGCCTCAGACTGGGCTGAAGGTTTACCTTCCAACAAGACATGACCCTAAGCACCCGCTAAAATACGAAGGAGTGGCTTCACAACAACTCTGTGACTGTTCTTGTATGGCCCAGCCAGAGCCCTGACTTAACCCAATTGAGCATCTCTGGAGAGACCTAAAAATGGCTGTCCACCAACGTTTACCATCCAACCTGACAGAACTGGAGAGGATCTGCAAGGAGGAATGGCAGAGGATCCCCAAATCCAGGTGTAAAAACTTGTTGCATCTTTCCCAAAAAGATTCATGGCTGTATTAGATCAAAATGGTGCTTCTACTAAATACTGAGCAAAGGTTCTGAATACTTCGGACCATGTGATATTTTAGTTTTTCTTTTTTAATAAATATGCAAAAATCTCAACAATTCTGTGTTTTTCTGTCAAAATGGGGTGCTGTGTGTACATTAATGAGGAAAAAAATAACTGAAATGATTTTAGCAAATGGCTGCAATATCACAAAGAGTGAAAAATTTAAGGGGGTCTGAATACTTTCCGTACCCACTGTATAAATATTTCACAGTTCATTTTGTGAATCCAAATAAATAAATACATATTTTCATATGTTTTTTAATAGCATTTCATTAATATCAATCATATTATATTAATAATAATTAGTATTTTAATAATTTTAATCATCCTGCGGCCCACTTGGACGTTTGCCTAGTTGGCCCAGGCCACCTGTTGGAGAACCAATAATTTAGAGGAGACCGAAAGCCCCACTTAACAAATGATTTTTGATGCTTGTTTAATTTACTTAATTAAAATGAGCTACTGCGAAGCAATCCTTGAACATTTTGTCACTATATAATTTCATTATGTTCAGTCCATTTAATTTTGTAAAATGGAAGTTAACTTTATCCATTTTTTTAGGACTTCATGATTAAATGTTTGTTGCTGAAACTGAGCAGTGGATTTCTAGCTCCCAGCATGCCTTGTGGGGAAGTGGGTTACTGGATTTTTTTTTTGAGGAAGATCAGAAATGGATCTTATTTTTTTACATTTCATATAGACAAAACGTGGCATTTATCATGCTAATATCCGCTTTTGCTAGCTAGTAGTCACTATGCCACAGCTCTGTGCTCACATTGTGGTAGGAAAGGGAAGTATTTGGGATTCATTGCACACTACAGGCCATGATGGACTGTACTGATGAACCTGATTCACTCTGTCGACTTCACTTTACTTCTTTGTCCTCTTCTTTGCCAGTGAGAGGAGCAAAAGGTGACAAAACCCAACAGCTTTATGAATTGAAACTTCTTAAAGGGGTCCTATTATGCTTTTTCACTTTTTAAATTTTAGGTCCGTGTGTATGGTGTCTTTTTGGGCATAAAAAAGAATCTAGAAAGTTACAAATCTCTAAGTCCACTCCAAAGGGAGATATTTAGTTGTTTTTTAAAAAAATCCCTTTTCAAGAACTACAACGAACGGCTTGTTTGGACTACAGCGTTTGTTTTCTGGGTTTTGTGATACCACAAAGCGGCTCATTGGAATATCATTACAAATAATTCCCGCCTACAGAAATTCGAATGGTTGGGGGATGGGGAGGGGCGAGGTTGTGGTTCGAACGCTTGGTTGAGTGAGTGCATCAGACGAGACGATGAAGAAGAAGTGCTGCTGCAGAGTTAGTGCATCAGAAAAAACCAAGAAGAAAAGCTGCTGTGCTGTAGCTTAAAATTTTCAGCATGTCTAGAACAAATCTTACAAGTATAACACGACATAGCTGGGCGCCGCCGGTGTGCCTACACTCATAGAAAATAATGTATTTGAGTTTTAAAGATGTGGCGCGACGCTGTGCTTCTCGTCCGGTGCGCGACCGCCTGAAATGCTGATTTTTTTCACCTCCGTGTCCAAACGTGTTTGTTTGGGCTTCCGAAAGTGGATTATGTCAGGAAACAGTGGTTGCAATTTTTTTTTTTTAACTCTGTTCCTGAGCATTATAATTTGCTATTGTGTGCTGCGCATTTAACTGAGGACAGCTTCCACAACATGACACAGTACAGTGCCGGATTCACCAAAAAGCTTTTGTTGAAAGACAGACCAATGGGCATGGCAGTACTGAAACACCGTCTAAGCAGTTCGCCAATCACAACACACTGGGACAACTAACCAATCACAACACATTTCTTTTTTCGGAAGGCGGGCCTTCATCAAACCCGGAACTAATCAAGCCGTTTCGGTGCCAGCCTGGGAGAAAGGTATTTTTAATAATGTACATTATGTGAACAAATAACGTTTTCGAAACCACCAGCAATGAGAGCATGTTCTATAACACCCCAAAACAAATCTAAGACTTTGTAGAAGAGCATAATAGGACCCCTTTAAGGTCTGCCATTTCCTCTGGACGATCATTCTAACATCTTTTTCAGACTGCTTTGACGGCCTTTTCTGATGGCTATCAGCTGATGTGTCTGATATAAAGAGAAATGAGTTCTGGGCGGTCTCTCTTTCTGTCATGAGTTTTGTTTCCACTCTCTGAATCCGGACTTCTAAATCAATCAGGTTTTTTGGCTTTCTTCCATCAGTTCTCCTCTGAGGAGCAAATGATTAACTAAACCACTAGTCTTCAATATTTCATTATAACTGTTTGTGGTAGAGTTTGTGTGTGTGTTTTATTCTCCTGGGAATCAGTAATTAATTTGTATTCACTGTAGAGCACATTTGTTTTTAGTGAATTTCTCTGAAAGCACACACACATCACAGTTCATTATCTGAATTGGTGCATCTTTAAAGAGATAATTCTGGGCTCTTCTTATGCAAGTTTTGTGGTTTGGCCATGAAAACGTCCCATCTTTATAAAATGCTGACATCATGATACAGTACATATTTGTGTGTATGTGTGTGTCATGTATGTATTTACTATATGACTATGGTGTGTGTGTGTGTGTGTGTGTGTGTCATTTATAATATAACAAAAGATTTTGAATTAAATTCTGTTGATTTGAAAAATATGAAGCAGCACAACTGTTATCAACATTGATAATGATAATAAATGTTTCTTGCACATCAAATCAGCATATTAGAAGGATTTCTGAAGGGTCATGTGACACTGAAGACTGAGTAATGATGCTGAAAATTCTGCTTTACATCACAGAAATAAATTACAATTTATAATCCCTTAAAATAGAAAACAGTTATTTTATTTATAATATTTCACCATATTAGATTTATTATATTACAATATTACCGTTTACTGTTCAAATAAATCAAAATGCAGCCTTCGTGAGCATTGTAACAGACGGCATGACAACGGTGATTCAAATGCAAGCCTTATTCAGGAGCATGGTCAAAACAGTCAGGATCAAACACCAGCAAACGGCAAAATCTAAGAGCAAGACAAAGAGAGTAACCCGTAAACAGGCAACGGTCAGGGCAGGCAGCAAACGATCACAAAAAAAACAAGAATACAGTCCAAGCTCAAAAGACAGGAACGGCAAAGAACAAGGCAAAATAAACAAGGGAAACGCTCGGTAATGTCCACAGTGCTAAAAAAAATACTTTGCAAACTGTGTGCGAATGAGAGCAGCTTAAATAGTCTGTCTGATGGGCAACAGGTGAGCATGTAATCAGTTCCTGGTGAGGGGATTCTGGGAAATGGAGTCTGGAGTGAGAAGGTGCTATTGACCTCTGGTGGTAAGCAGGAGGAACAGCAGGGACCAGATTCATGACAGGCAGAATTCTGTCAAAAACATTTTAAAAAATCTTACCGACCCCAAACATTTGAACAATAGTGTGTAAATATATAATATGAATATTTCAAGAAAGTTTTTAAAGCAAAGATTATTTTCTTTTCACAAAAAAGTCTTTGTTTTTTATGTAAATGGATTTGATTTAAAAAAGGGGTTTGAAATATGAGAAATACCTATTAAACACAGGCACAGCTAATTTGTATAATTTGTATTAATGTATTAATTCCTTTAGTTTTGTCATGTGTTTCTGCTTTAAACACTGAAAGACCTTTTGCTGAGACCCAGAAGTTTAAACAGATTTTTTTTTTCAGAATAAAGTCCTTGATGGGCACTAAAAAGCCTTTTTACCAGCTTCCACTCAGATTTGCCCGTATTGCTACAAATATATTGTGTTTGCATCTCTCTATTCAGAGTGTTAATAGACTCACACTGCTGTTGTCTCTAACAGATTGCTGTGCCCTTTGTATTTGCTCACATGCGGCTGTGTTTTAGTAAGTTGATGGATCACTGAGCATGCCGTAATGTAAAACTCTCCTGAGCCCAGAAGATGTGTCGTTCCTAATTTCTTATTCATGGTCTTCGTTTTGCATGCGCAAGGCTTTAGACCGAGAGAATTGTATTGTTAGAGTGAACATGTTGGCCCTCTTCATCACGAGAGCATGGAAAGTACCTACAATGTTTGACTCATTCCTAGATCGACTTAATTGTCTTGCATTTCTATTTAAGCAATATCACACAAGGAAAAATACTGTTGTACTGATGTGCTTGCAGCCATAACAGTCATGCTATTAGTTTTATTAGTACAGCATGACTGAGAGTGTGATATTGTTTTCTATATTGTTTCAGTGAGCAATCAATATTAATATTGAGTTACATCTAGGGATCAGAATGTTATAGAGACTTGTTTGACTTGTAATAAGAAACACCCCTGAACACCTCAGCAACCACATAGCAATAGCCTAGCAACCACTTAGGAATGGCCCAGCAACCACCCTAAACACCTTAAGAAACACCCAGGTCACCTTAGCAACCTCCAATGGCCTAGACACCACCCAGAACACCTTAACAACCCCCTAGCAGTGGCCTAGCAACCACATACATTAGGAATGGCTTAGCAACTACTCAGAGTACCCTAGCAACCACATAGCAATGGCCTAGAAACCACCCAGAACACCTTAACCACCCACTAGCAATGGCTTAGCAACCACCCTGAACACCTTAGAAACCACATAAAAATAGCCTAGCAACCACCCTGGACATCTTAAAGGTAGGGTAGGCAATTTCTGAGAGGCTAGCAATAGCAAGCTAGCTTTGAAAGCACAAGATCTCAACCTCCCTGCAAATCACTCTCCAAAGCCCGCCTCCTCCAAAACACATGAACTTGACGACTGTATAAACAATAACATCATTCTAATTGTTGTACCTGCATGAATGGTCATGTGACATGCGTTTTCGGTTGTGTAGTGTGGACGGAGTACGTTTCTGAAACGCAGTATAAATGCAAGTGTAGATGAGGATTGTTTTCATTTTAAAATGCCGTTTTAAAATGAAAACGCACTCGTGTAAAAAAGAACCTTAGAAAACACCTTAGCAAAACCCAAATGTCTAGCACCCACCCAAAGCATCTTAGCAATTGTATAACAACTACCCAGAGCCTCTTAGCAATCACCAAGATAACCCTAGCAACTCCCAATGGCCCAGAACACCTTAGAAACCCGCAGCAATGATTTAGCAACCACCCAGAACACCATAGTAACCACTGATCTATATGACTGGATCGCTCATCGCGTTCTAAACTGCCATTCAGCGGTGAAGCCACCGGAAGTGTTCGAGCGGCCATCTTACTATTCCTACCGGCTGAGAGCTTCAATTGACTGACAGCCAAACACTGACCAACTCAACAAGTCCCGAGGCGACAGCGGCTAAGGACCAAACCTCCATCGGTGACAGAATGGAGAAAAAACCTGGGAGAAACCAGGCTCAGTCCGGGGTGCCAGTTCTCCTCTGGCTAATGAACAACAGTTTATCCAGGCTGCAGCAATGTCACATTGTGCAGAGGACTCATGTGGTTCCTGTGGTCTTGTCCCGGTGGCCATCTAGGAGACAAGGTCCTCACTGCGGATCTGTCTTTGTGGCTCATCTAGTTGTCCTGATCTCCGCTGACATTCAGGGCTGTAGAGGTCATCTCTAGGTGCTGATCCCCCATCTGGTCTGAATACGTACTGGATCCGGGTGACTACGGTGACCTCGGAATAAGAAAGAAACAGACTAATATAAGCGTAGATGGTGTTCTTATAACAATGTGCAGCCATCAAGTGTTAGACATTGTTTTAGGTTATTACATGCAGAGGTTTTTAGTCCAATAATTAACAATGTTGCCTGCCATTGCGTTTTTTTTCAGAATTCAGCAGTAAGAAATTACTTTCTTTATATACGTATGTAACAAAGTTCGTAGTCATGGGAAGAAGGAGGTGGGAACCGGCGAACGCTCAAAGGACAGACAGATGAGGTGAGAGAAAAAGAGACGGAAGGATGAGGAAAGACAGAGACGAGAGAGGGGAGAGAGGAAAAAAAATACATCGTTATTCCGGTTCCCAGCGGTTCTCCGCCCCCCCCCCCCAGCAACTCACTCCAGCCCACCGCCTCGAGCGTCCATGGCGCCAGACTGTTTTAAATAAAGCTTCACTTTAAGTCCGTAGCATACGCAGTCAGTGTTATTTCTCTGAATAAGTTAAGATGCATGTATTTTTTTTATCTCCTAAGGGAGCAAAATCTATTTCAGACTCCTCAAGATGGCACAAATTCTATGGCATTTTAGCATTACAGTATCCAGGAGTAGCCTAATGTGTTTAACTATTAATGTAACCAACGTTTAAATCATTAACTGCTAAAAAATTAATGTTGTTTACGAAATCATTGTTAGAAAAACATTTACAGTTACCCTACTGTATGAATAAAAAAACAACATAATTACATAAACCGTGAACATAAGGCAATTGATGCATACTCATCATAAATCTTATTCAGATTTCATGAGCCCTTGTCATTGAAATGCATAGGTGTGGATTTGCCACCTGATGCTCATCTGATATTGCTAACGGTAATGTATGCTATAAGGCATATAGGCTACTTTTTAATATGGCAGGGGAAATTTGCTGACATAAACAAATAACCATGTCTCAGGAGGTTTGCGTTGTCAGAATGCCCAGGGAGTACGTCGGATATAATGACTCGTTGGCTGAGCTTCCTCATTCAAATCGTACGATTTTTCCTAATTCAATTGAATGTATTGGAATACTGGGGAAGAATACCAATATGGCGGCGCGGCGGCTTCACATTTATCATAAGTAATCCAGTTCTCTATTATAGATCAGTGGTAGTAACTATTTGGCACTGTCCAAGCAACCACCTAGCAACAGCACCCTAGCATCATGGATCCACTCGTTTATTTTGTTTAAAACCATCAAAAATCTAGTTAGGTCGAAGGTTCTTGCAGATTGATGTAGTGTGTCCTCCAGTCTGTTAAGAGCGTGACACAGCGTCTGTCGTCTCAGATGCTGCCGTACCTTTCTGCAAGACATTTTTTAGGTGTTTCTGGCACAGACTACAAAACCTGTAAACCTGTGACTACTATTTACTTAATAGTATTGATGAAGAAATAAAGCAACACAGTGTTCCTTTTAACATTATTTCAGAAGAGTTTATCCCCCCTAGATTTTCATGTATAGCAGATGCTGCATTACAGGGGCTCTCTTGAATTTAAACAACTTTAGATATGAAAGTTACTATTTGATCAGTAAGTCTACAACTAACTACAGTATTAATTTGAGTTGTCACTCAAAAGTCTTAACCGAAATCTAAACTTATTTAAATTTAGTTGGTTGAATATTATTTGATGAAATAGCTATACTTATCAGTTTTGATAATGTTGCATACAATTGTAGTGTTTTAAATTAGTAATTTGTGTTACAGTCCCTTTTGTCTGCCACTGTGATTGTTTTGTGTTTGCGCCATATAATTCTCATACTGTTCCGAAAACCTTGACTCTCCCAAAGTAGATGCATAAAAAATTCATGAAGCATGGTGAAGTACATGTACTCCAGCTTACTTTGAAAAACAGCAGCCAATCAATTTTAAAAGAAAGCCAGAGAGAAACGCCTCTGAGAGAAAGAGAGAGAAGAGTCTGGCACTGCTGCTGAGCTTTGTGCTGTTTCACTCTAAGTCGCAGTTGTTTGTCAAGGTCTTGAGACTTGACCTTGCTTAACTTGTTTATGAAATGTGTTTTTACCTCTAGCCACATTTTCAGTGCTATTTGTTGTTGAAGTTTGTGCTTCCTTCTCTCCTGTGTGTTCAGTATTGATGAAAGCGGAGTAGAATTTCCTCTCTTGATCTCAGAGACAGTATGAATAAAAAGCGTGTGCGTGTGCGTGTGCGTGTGCGTGTGCGGCTGTGTGTCTGTCACTGAATACTGTATTCCCATTACAAAGCTGCCAGAGGCATCCGGTTATGAACCATACACTCCATGTCATGTTTTTGCCTGCATTGCGTGTGAAAGAGAATGCAGAACGCATTTGTTGTATTTTAGCTTCTGTTTTCTTCAGTGAGCCTGATTACAGCATGAACACATGATCACCTCATCTACTGGTCTCCAGCAGCATTAAAAAATGAATATTCAGGACACATTAAATGATCAAAGTGAAAGTAAAAACACTATTTCAAATAAATGCTGTTCTTTTGAACTTTCTAAACATGTAAAAAAAAAATAATAATTTCCACAAACCTTTTAAGCGGTACAACAATGTTTTCAACATTGATAATAATCAAAAAATGTTTCTTGAGAAGCAAAGCAGAATATTAGAATGATTTCTGAAGGATCATGTGACCCTGAAGACTGGAGTAATGATGATGAACATTCAGATTTGCATCACAATAAAATATTAAAATATATTCTATTAGAAAACCATTATTTAAAATTGTAATAATATGTCACATATACTGTTTTACTGTATTTTTGATCAATAAATGCAGCCTTCATGAGCATAAAAGACTTCTTTCAAAACCATGCAAAAAATCTTTCAAGCACCGGCTTTTAATGTAGTGTAAGCCATTTTTCAATATTTTTAGTTTTTGTTACATACAATATTTAATATTATATTTCTTTAGCATCATTTTTTGAAAATATGTCTTGCGTGGTAAATTATGCAGTTCTTTTTGTGACCAGCAGGGGTCAGATAGTCTTGATTTGATACTCAGATCAAGTCTGGTTTTTGCCAGTCCTGGTTGGTCTTTCTAAAATGTTTGTAATCAAAACCAAGTTACATTTCATGGTTCTCCATAGCACAGCAAATCCAATATGCTATTAAATGCCTCATTTAGTTAATTATTAAATTAATAATATAATCAATTAATTCAAATTAGGCTGCTCGCTATATTATTTTTCAATTATAATAAACATAGCCTCCAAGTGTTTTGCAAGTAATTATTACAGGTAAAAACAGTTATCAGTAATAAAGAAATAAATGAAGCTCAGTCAGTGGTTTTCTCATTTTTTTGTCAGTATTGTTGACTGAATGATATTAATGACATTATAGACTGCAGCAGGCTCCATAAAACTACCAGGTATTTTAAAACAAAGCTTGTCCTTAGAGTATACAAATACTGTAGAAAGACTAGTATTGTTACACTTTTTGTAGCTGTTTGGAATCAATGTACAAGTATTTTTGACATCTCTAGTCTTAGCTAATCAGTAAGCCGGTTTGTGCTCAGATGGGCAGGTCTTGTCTTATCTGATCTGATCTGGTTTGGTCTGGTCTGTTGGCGTCTCAGTGTGCAGCTCATCAGAGGCTGTCAGAGTGAGATCAGGGCTCTGCAAAGCAGCAGCTCAGCTGTTTGAAAAGCATCTCACTCTTCTACACGCTCTGTTCCTTCTATTCAGCGCCGGACTCTCTTTCTCACTTTCTCACGCACTCAGTGCCTTTGAAGTCTCTCCAACCCTCCCTCCTCTTCTTCAAGACATGCACTTCTTCTCCTCCCCTCATTGTGTCTTCAGTGAGGCTTATGGGAGTGTTTCAATCTGCTCCCCAGTTCAGTAGTCAGCGCACTGCCCAGGGAGTCACCATTTCCCATTTCATAGTCTCACCCAGTGTAAAAATTGTTCTTGTGCACTGAAACAATAATTTATTTAGAGATTACCCAGGGTTCAACTGTAAAAAAACAAAAAAAAAAAAAAGGACTGTGGGGGTTGTAACCAAGCTGATTTTTTTTTTAGTTTGTCATTTTAGTACTTCAACTTAAACTAATTTCAGTGAGTTGCGAAAGTAAGTTTTTCATCTAATATTTATATTGTGTTTTATTTCAGTTTTATTTCAATTACCACAAATCATTTGAATAATTTTTTCTTTAGTTTTAGATAAAAATAACAACACAGACAGGCAGATAAGTGAATGACTTCCTTAGTGTAACTACAGTAAATTGTTATTATAGCTGAAGATGGCATTTATTTATTTATGCATTTTTAACCAACAGAACTACATTTTTCAGTGGAATCGTTTATTTTACATGTATTCGTTTGTTTTCATCCAAAGCATCTTACAGTGCTTTCAAATACATTTTATTAAAGTTGTACTGTGTGTTACCAAATAATCTATAGTGTTGCTAGCACCAGTTGAGTCTTAATTGAGATCCGTGATGTTTTTGTGCCAGATAAATTCCCTCTAATTGTAAATGGTCATATTAGATAATATTTAATAATTATTGATATTTTGCTATTGAAATTAAATTTTCGAAGAGATATTTAATAAGAAAACTGGGTTAAAATGAACACATTTACTCACCTTCAGGTTGTTTCAAACCAGAATACATTTATTTTGAAGAACACTTAGGTCTAAACAACATTGGGCCTGTTTGACTGTTCTATAGAAAAAAAAAGAAATCATACAGGTTTGGAATGACAAATTTGGATACTGAAAAATGTAGTTGTTTTGCTTTAGTTTATGAGTGGCTCATAGATTGGGAGCTGCAGTTTCAAAGTAACTTCCCCAACACATGCTCTTATGAGACGTGACACTTCACTAAATACTCTGCAGTAGTTGCCCTGCAAATGTACTGTATGTTTGTAAGTGCTACAGTGAGTTAAAAGCAACCGTTTGTAGGTTTTGACTGAGACTAGAGGTCAAATGTATTTGAGATCAGGACATTAAGGGCAGCTCTCCACATGGCAGCTGTAGCCGCGGCTGTCATTGCCGATTCCTCTCTCTCCAGCTCTCTTTCATCTCCATCTCTGGCAATCTCGGCATTCCCTGGCCCTGCTGCCAGCGGGGCTCATGAGGGGTGACAGTTACGCCCAGTGATACTGCAGGATTAGACATGATTCTCCAGGGCCTCTGGGTTTCGCTGAGCCGCAAGGAGAGAGATAAAATTAGCCCTGAAGAAGGGGAATTGGAGACTTTGAGGTGGGAGGAAAGGGGAAGCCTTACAAGAAGAACGTGCCTTCTGGGAAACAAACAGCGTGAGACATGAAAGACACAAAGAAGAAAATGTCTTCTAGAGGGCTTGTAGCACCATCCCTCAGAGATATAGAACTAGCAAATGCAGTATCACATAGTTTTTATATGATTTGTATTTCTGGTTGAATGGGCATTGAAGGGTCTTAATTTTTAATTTTTCCCTGGGTAAAAATAAATTAAATTAATTAACTTTATTTAATTATTTTTTTTTTACACGGCTGCCTGTGACCCTTAGGAAAAATGCATGTACATCTAATTTAATAAAGTTATTATTAGTAGTAGTAGTATTATAGTAGTAGTAGAATTAAACTGTATTTTTGCATTTTTTAATTTAGACCCTTTATTACCCTATGATAATTGGAATAATTAACAGTTTTTTCCTTGTATATTTGTGACAAACATTGCAGGACACTGCATTGTGTCATTCGCAGCATCATAAGTTATTTTGTATCAGCGATATTTTAGTATTTGTGTACTATTATATGGTTTAATAATATTTTGAAAAAGATTTTATTTTTGCAGTTTTCCTTTTTATTTTTCAGTTTTAGCAAGTTTTTAATTTTTTTATTTCCCGTTTTAGTTTAGTTCAGTTTTTACTTTTTATTTTATTTCTAGTTAGTAGTAATTCTAGTGCGTAACTTCATTTACTTGCCCAAAGCAACATTTCTAATTTTCTGAAAAGTTTCTAATATATATATATTATAGATATATATATATAGTATATTATATATAAATACTACAGTCATCTCACAGAATTGAGTACACCCCTCACATTTTTGTAATTATTTTATTATATCTTTTCATGTGACACTGAAGAAATTACACTTTGCTACTATGTAAAGTAGTGAGTGTGCAGCTTGTATAACAGTGTAAATTTGTTGTCCCCTCAAAATAACTCAACACACAGCTATTAATGTCTAAACCGCTGGCCACAATAGTGAGTACACCCCTAATTGAAAATGTCCAATTTGGGCCCAAAGTGTCAATATTTTGTGTTGCCACCATTATTTTCCAGCACTGCCTTAACCCTCTTGGTCATGGAGTTCACCAGAGCTTCACAGGTTGCCACTGGAGTCCTCTTCCACTCCTCCATGATGACATCACGGAGCTGGTGGATGTTAGAGACCTTGTGCTCCTCCACCTTCCGTTTAAGGATGTCCATGCTTGGCCTATCCATCACCTTTAACCTCAGCTTCTTTAGCAAGGCTGTGGTCGTCTTGGAGGTGTGTTTGGGTCGTTATCATGTTGGAATACTGCCCCTGTGCCCAGTCTCCGAAGGGAGGTGATCATGCTCTGCTTCAGTATGTCACAGTACATGTTGGCATTCATGGTTCCCTCAATGAACTGTAGCTCCCCAGTGCTGGCAGCACTCATGCAACCCCAGACCATGACACTCCCACAAACATGCTTGACTGTAGGCAAGACACACACTTGTCTTTGTACTCCTCACCAGGATGCCGCCACACACGCTTGACACCATCTGAACCAAATAAGTTTATCTGGTCTCATCAGACCTCAGGACATGGTTCCAGTAATCCATGTCCTTAGTCTGCTTTTCTTCAGCAAACTGTTTGCGGGCTTTCATGTGCATCGTCTTTAGAAGAGGCTTTCTTCTGGGATGATAGCCATGCAGACCAATTTGATGCAGTTTGCGGCGTATGGTCTGAGCACTGACAAGTTGACCCCCATCCCTTCAACCTCTGCAGCAGTGCTGGCAGCACTCAACTTCTTTGGTCGACCATGGCGAGGCCTGTTCTGAGTGGAACCTGTCCTGTTAAACCGTTGTATGGTCTTGGCCACAGTGCTGCAGCTCAGTTTCAGGGTCTTGGCAATCGTCTTATAGCCTACGCCATCTTTATGTAGAGCAACAATTATTATTTTTTTTTTTCAGATCCTCAGAGAGTTCTTTGCCATGATGTGCCATGTTGAACTTCCAGTGACCCTTATGAGAGAGTGAGAGCGATAACACCAAATTTAACACACCTGCTCCTCATTAACACCTGAGACCTTGTAACACTAATGATTCACATGACACCGGGGAGAGAAAATGACTAATTGCGCCCAATTTGGACATTTTCACTCAGGGCTGTACTCACTTTTGTGGCCAGCGGTTTAGACATTAATAGCTGTGTGTTGAGTTATTTTGAGGGGAACAGCAAATTTACACTGTTATACAAGAAGCTATACACTCACTACTTTACATTGTAGCAAAGTGTCAATTTCTTCAGTGGTGTCACATGAAAAGATATAATAAAATATTTACAAAAATGTGAGGGGGTGTACTCACTTCTGCGAGATACTGTATACTTCTATAACTACTACTATATAAATAAAAATGCAGCCTAGGGATAGCAACAGTTAAAATAATCAGTTACATTAAATCAGTAAAATACACAAATCAAGTGTTTATTATTACCATTAACTGAAAAATACAAGACATTTTTGATAACTGAAATTAATGCCGAATTTATATATATAATCGCAATATATATATATATTATAATAGAATGGGAATATATATATATATATATATTATATATATAGATTATATTATCTAGTTTATCTAGTCTTGTCTTAAAATGTAGAATTAAAACCTTTAGACCCTGACGGGCAAAAATGACCGTCTAAGGTATTTTTTGTTAATGAGTTACGCATTTGTTAAGAAGAGGTGAATAGGAGTGTATGAGATTGAAACAGAGCGAATGGGATCATTAAGAGAGATGCTTATCAAGAGATTGATGGGAGAGTGAGGTAGATATATCAAAGAATTTCCTAAGACCATGAAGTGTTGTGAAAATAGGAATAAAGCAGATATAAGAGAACAAGGGGTTTATAGATAGAAACAGAGATTAACAATATAAACAGTGTGATTTGATTAGTTGTAAAGGCACACTTTAATCCAGGCCTGTAGCAGAACAGTATTTTATTTTTTAAAACAGATGTGGCAAAGCCCTGTAAGAACAAAAAAGGGGAACTGGGACATTTTTCAAGTAAGTAGTCATATATACATATATAAATAGCCTAATATACATATATATATCTATTTATATTTATTTATTAGGCTATATACGTATATTAGGCTATTATATAGTATTATAGTGGTTCAACGCATTATATTGTGTTTTTTTTTTTGAGTCACAGATCGGACTATTTTTTCGGATAAGCAAGAAAAAAATATTTAAAGCACAGAGAATGACAATGCCGTGAAAAGTTTTTGACATAGGCTAATTTTATGTATATGTAGCCTATACGCAACTCGGTATTTCGCGCTGTCTGAAACACGTCTCTATGCTTGTGCACGCTTTGATTGTGTGCGAGAACAGCGCGTGAGTAACAAATTGAACTCTCTTTCGTTTCTTCTTGTGGTTTAAAATTGCTTGTAGGCCTACGTGTAAATTGGCAAATTAATCTGCGAATCACGTGCATGCCGCACGGTAGGGCTCATCCATACCTATTACGGAGCACTGCGATCCGTTTTAACTCCTATTATACTACGGGCCGTTGAATGCTTGAATCTGATTGGCTGACGAACTTTCTGAGGTGTGCAAGTATTTTCAGGGAAACGCACGGCGAATGTAGTTCCAGGCAGCTCTCTTGACCGCATTACAGTTCCATATCACTTCGCATAGTTAACTGTAATAACGGAAATTAGCATACAGTACCTATACAGCACACAGGAATTACTGAAATCACACGTGCTCGCACATGCACACTATGGTCACGCAGTTTGCACAATAAGGTGTTGTCAGCGCTGCCCTGACGAATTGATCAGTTAGCCTATATAGTGTAGCAACTTAAAGGCTACACATGACATTTCTCACTAGCGAGGTAATAACAGCGCTGTTTAGAGACGCTGCTGCAGAACACTGTTGAGGGATGCACAGAGGTAGCCTAATTCACACAAGCTCTCTCTCTCTCTCTCTGTGTGTGTCTCTTTCTCTCTCTGTGTGTGTGTCTCTCTCGCTCTCTTTCTAATAACAGCACTAATAACTGCATTAGAATGCTATCAATGGCTCAAGCCTCCATTACCAGCTTTAAAATTAAGTTTTGGAAATAGCAAAAGAGGCCCGGTAGTGGGTCACGTCCCGGTTGTTGGGGACCTCTGGTCTAGGAGACAAGGTCCTCACTGGAGATCTGTCTTTGTGGCTCATCTAGTTGTCCTGATCTCCGCTGACATTCAAGACTAGAAGTCCTATCTATAGGTGCTGATCCACCATCTGATCTGAATACACACTGGATCTGGTGGCTACGGTAACGCTCGGAATAAGAAAGAAACAGACGATATTATCGTAGTGCCATTTCTGCTAACCATGTAGCAGTACATCGGGGTTATGGAAGTGTTCCCCGTTCCGGTTGTCCTAATTAATGCAGCCTAAAGATCCTTTAACAAATTTGAATATTAGAAATGTGTTAGTGTGTTATGTGTAAGCCAGGTTAATGAGATTTGTCTTTAATCTAGATTTAAACTGACATCGAGTGTGTCTGCCTCCAGAACAGTGTTAGGTAGGTTATTCCAGAGTATGGGCGCTAAAAAAGGAGAAGGATCTGCCTCCCGCAGTTGATTTTGATATTCTAGGTATTATCAAATTCCAGAGTTTTGACTCTGGAAGTTGTAACCTCACGTAAGTAACCTCAAGTAAGCTTAAAAACGGTGACACCTCGGCTGAGGTCCATGTTCACAGCATTATGCCTGTCAGCAAAAACTTTGTGTGATCCCCCACATTGAATTTGGGTCACAAGAATATTATATATACTGTATATTATTTATTATTTACATGTGTGTGTGTATTAAACTGTACATGTATTTTATATGTTTTTTATTACTTTAATGTGTTATAATCAGGGGTGCACAGTTTTTCGGTCTGG